>VDFB02210820.1:29740-50672 GCA_007258455.2 Sequoia sempervirens | reverse complement strand
TGAAAACTCAACCACCTGTCCCATTCTTTGCTACTGTACTTTTGATCCCTTTCAACAACCACAACTTCCTCAAAGTTCCCATGGTCATCATAACCAAATTGGAACACCAAATCATGGTGGTCAACCACCCGTTGCCAAGAGTGTGGAAAGTGAAAAGACAGTCCAACTTACGAATAAGGTAGAAACCTTGAAGAAAACACTGTCTCAATTTACAAATGACATGGCTCAACTTCGGTTGAACCCTTCCCAAAACCAGGGTAACTACTCTAGTCAAAACAACAACAATCAGGGTAACTATCAGAATCATAACAATTACAACCAAAGGGGTTATCAAGGCCAAAGCTCCTCTAATCAAGGGTATCAAAATCAGAATAGAGGATATAACCAGTGGCCAAATAAAAACAGGCAATGGAATATAGGGCCCAATAATGGTGGAGTCTCTCACAACTATCAAGCAAATGAGGAGAGAGTACATACTGAAAACATGGCTGACCTCAACTTTATGACCAATTGGTGCAGGCTGCATGATACTGCAACCCATTCTGAGGTGAACTGCCCTAAAGTGGAGAAGATGGTCAAGATGGCACAGAAAGATGCCCAAACATTCCAAGGGAACCCTCACAAGGGAGGCGGCTCAATAGATACAACAATGACTTATGACCTGTTTGAGGAGGAACCTTCATTCCCAAGGCAAGAGGAGAATGAACCAGAGGAAGATTCATATGATGCCCAAGCCTTTCAGATGAAAGGAGGAAACTTCCTGAGGAATCAGAATAAGGGTCCATTCACTACATCAACACCTCCTAATCACATGGTGCCTCCAAATCAAAGTGTTGATAATAATCCTCCACCAAAAGGCCCACCTGACTTCCATAACAAAGGTAACTCACTTGGTGTTGCGAAAAATAACTCAAGTTATAACATGGAATTTGATATTATTTCTGAGATGCAGAAATAGAAAAATTCTTTGTCATTCTTTGACATCTTAAAGTGGTGCCCTGCTCAAAGGGAGATAGTGCTGAAAGCTTTGGAGCAAGCTGAGAAATCAAAAGGAAAGAACAAGGCGACACCTACTGGGGACATGAACGCAACCTTGTCCAGAAACAAGGTAGGTACTCCACCATTCCTTTTGAGTTTAAGAATTTGTGGGAAGAACCTACATAATAGTTTATTGGATTCAGGGGCTTCTGACAATGTCATGCCATTCTTTATATGTAAGAAGTTAGGATTGAACCCGGTCCAGACAAATAAGAAGGTCATTCAACTTGACAAGATAGAGGTTAATGTGGTAGGGGAATTAAGAAACATACATGTGTAAGTAGGATCAAACCCCAGGGTTCAAACCAACATAGACATCCAAGTAGCAGACATTCCCAAGACCGATGGTATGCTGCTGAGCAGAGATTTGATGAAAAGTCTAGGGGGATATCTTTCCCTTGAATTTTCAAGTATGTGGCCGCCATGGAGAGGGATTCCTACTCAGATTAGGATTGAAAGTGAGCCTCACCTCAAGCATATCATCACTGAGTATGATTGTCCCAATGAGGTAGCTTACTTTAAGACTGAGATGGGGGTTTATAAAAGAGAACAAATTCTAACCTTCTCGGCTCTCAATTCTAAAGACATGTCAATACAGAAACTCCCTGACCCCACGATTAATGAAAATCAACAGGCCTTGATTAGAAAGCTGCAACAAGACCAATTGGTCTTAGGGGAAGATACCAATCTGCAGAGTTTTCTACTCCCTAATTGGTGTAGAGTACATTACCAAAACCACTCTGAATTGGCTTGTCAACCCTGCATTGACATTTTAAATCATATTTCCCAAGCTGAGGAAGCTAGCTCAAGTCACCCTGAGACCATTGCAGGCCGCTTCTCATTTGAGGCCAAGGAATCAACCATGTTAACCAGGGATAGAATACCTTCGAAGGAAGTTCAAATTGAACCTACCCTAGACATGTTTCCGAATCAGCATATTGACAAGGAACAGTCCCAAGGTTCATTTTTCACCCCTACACCCACGAATATACCAAAACCAAAGGGGTTAACCAAAGACACTAGTGGCTGCCAGAAGGATAGCCATAGGTCAGATGATATAACTAAGTAGGAATTGGAGAGTGTATCTAAGAACTTACAAAGCATCCTCTCCCTATACCTGATACAAAAGATCAAGCAGCCCCAATTGTGACTCATCTAACTCAAGCACCCATAACAACTTCAAAAGAATCAACTCCAACCCATGATCAACTGTGGACCCTCATGTTTGATGGATCCAAATCTAAGATAGGTTGTGGTGTTGGGATTGAACTAACAAGCCTGAAAGGGAAAACCTTCTTTGCTTCTTACAAGCTACAGTTTGGATGCACTAACAACGTAGCAGAATATGAAGCTCTGGCACAGGGACTAATGTTTGCACATAAGAAGGTCACAGCCTTGATGGTCAAGGGAGATTCAGAAATTGTTATCAGGAAAGTGCATAGCCAATATACATGTCACAACAAAAGGCTGGAAGCATATAGAAACAGGATATGGAACTTGATTGAGGACTTTGATGCCTTTGGGATTAGCTTAATCCCTAGAGAAGACAATCAGGTAGCTGATTCATTGGCTGTTGTTGCAAGCACCCTGGAACCTATGCAAGGCTCCAAGCTAATTTTTTTTCAATGGAACTGATTTCCACCCCTACTGTTCCTGATAATGTCAGGAACTTTCAAGTCTTTGATGATGATTGATATATCCTTACTTTTCTAGCAAGCTCAGATGTTTTTGAGGGGAAAATTATTGATGATTCCAACAGAGATCAAGGGGATTGGAACCCTGAAGAATGTGATACAAAAGAAGTCCTTAATCTAAAAGGTAATAACATTCCCAAGGGAATGGTGGCCTTGGAAAGAATTTTTGATTCAAACCTAAGGGCTCGAGAGAAGATACTAGCTGAAGACAAAGGAGGCGAATATGAAATAGTTAACCTAGCTGATTTGGGTCTTGAAAGGTATGTCTACATAGGGAAAGCCTGCCTTGAAGCAATCAAAAAGGATATACTAAAGGTATTAAAGAAGGATATTGCTATGATAGCCTGGGGATATGAAGACCTAAAGACAATTGATGCCTCTGTGATGACTCATACTATCCCTTTGAAGCCCGAAGCGAAGCCATTTCGACAAAAATAGTGCCCTGTCAATGCCTTGATTGAGCCACTGATCCTGAAGGAAGTTCAAAAATTTCTTTCTACAAGGATAATTTTCCTTGTACGCTATTCAACATGGGTGGCCAACTTAGTTCCAGTCCGTAAGAAAAATGGAGAGATCAGGTTGTGTGTGGACTTTAGTAATCTGAACAGAGCTTCAGAAAAAGACAACTACCCACTCCCCTCATTGGATGAGGTCTTGTAGACTATCAACGGATCTCAAATGATGTCATTCCTCGATGGTTACTCTGGGTATAATTAGGTAATGGTTAACTGTGAAGATAGGATGAAGACGACCTTCACTACAAAGTGGGGAACGTTTGCATATAGAAGGATGCCATTCGGTCTGATAAACGCTGGAGCAACTTTTCAGCACGCCATGGACGTGGCATTCAAGGATCTAATTGGTAAATGCATTATTGTTTACATGGACGATCTAACAATGTTCTCCAGGGATCGACTAAACCATGCTACGGACTTGGCCAAAGTTCTCGAAAGATGCATCTGATATGGTGTCTCCCTGAATCCTAGAAAGTGTGTGTTCGGAGTTTCAGAGGGAAATCTTTTGGGACACGTGATCTCTGAAATAGGAATATCAATCGATCTAGACCGAGTCGAGTCCATTCTAAAGATTACCAGGCCAAGAAGCAAGAAAGAAATGAGGTCTTTCTTCGGGAAGATCAATTTCGTAAGAAAATTTATCACAGGCTTTACAGAGATTGTAAAGCCACTAAATGAAATGATGAAGAAGGAAACCAGAACAGAGTGGACTAAGGAGGCAAAGGCCGCATTTGTACAAGTCAAGCGATCCATTTCAGAAGCACCCATGCTCACCAGCCCTGACTATCTGAGACTGTTTTACATATACTCTTTTGCCTCTGATCATTCCTGCGCAGCTGTACTAACCCAATGAAGAGAAGAGGTAGAGGAGAGACTGATTACTTTCATGAGCTCTCCATTTAAAAATGCGGAAATCAAATACCCACCTCTGGAGAAGCAAACTTTTGTGCTGGTTCAGGCTGTCAAGAAGTTCAGCATTATATCCTTCAAAGCCAAGTCGTCGTTGTAGTTCTTGATGCTGCTGTGAAGTCCCTACTCATGCAGAACGAGCTGGGAGAAAGGAGAGGCAAATGGATGACAATTTTGCAAGAGTTCGATATAGAGATACACCCTATGAAACTAGTCAGGGGTACAGGCTTATCTCAGTCCATGGCGAACGTTAGCAACAACATCATCTGTCAACAATACATAACCCAATCCTTCTCCAGTGACCCCTGGTATGCTGATATCATCTATTTTATGCTCAATAATCGATCTACAGAGGGGATGAATTCAACTCCAAGGAGAGCCCAGAGAATGAAGAGCTCTCATTATATGTTCAAAGGAGGGTTGCAATATAGGAAGAATTTCGAAGAAGTATACCTACGATGCCTTGATCAACAAGAGGCTAAACACGTGATCTCTGAGTTTCATGGAAAACATGGCACAGGTCATGGTTCTGCAGATTCATTGGCACACCAGATCCTCAGGTCTGGTTATTACTGGCCATGTGTGTTCAAAGATGACCATCAGCATGTGAGAACATGTCATGTATGTTAGATTTCTGCATCAAAAGAATGCCATGCAACCATGCCATTGCAACCTGTTTATGAGGTAAGGCCATTTGCCCATTGGGCACTGGATTTCATTGGGGTAATTAACCCAAACTCTTATGTAGGACACAAGTTTATTTTGACTGCTACTGACTACTGCACAAGGTGAACAGAGGCTATACCGTGCAAGAACAACACAACATAGGTAGTGATCAAGTTCCTCACCGAATGCATCACTACAAGGTTTGGGGCACCCTTCGTGTTGGTATCTAACAATGGTTCTGTTAGAACTACAAAAAATTGATGTTTTTCATATGCTTTCATTCATAATTTTCTGAAATATGTGCCTTATCAATCACCTTCTACTCATATTTGCCTATTTTTCCCTATTGAATCCATCGGGTCTTGCATATTTCACATCATGGTTCATCTCGCTGTGACATTTTCTGGGTCTCCCCGACCCGTTTTGCTAACATTTGGATGTGCAGGGCGGTCGGTAGGACTTCATTATTGTCTTGGCGACCACATGTATGCATTTTCTATTGGCGTGAGGTTGTGGCCATTGGCAGGAAGTCTTAGCGAATATCAATTGTCACACCAACCGATTGGTATATGTTATTCATCGGCGGGAGTTTTGGCTATTGGGCTGATGTCTCGGCGAACTCTCATTGTCTCCCCGATTAGTTCATATGATGGTTCATCGGCATAGGGGGATGCTATCGTTGGGAAGTCTCAGCGACTTCACTTTGTTATGCTGACTGGTGGTGGAGGATTTGATCTTTCGTTGAAACTAAGGTGCCTTCAGTATATGTCTTAGCGAGTACATATGGATCTCTTTGATGGAATGTAAGGTGAGCCTTTGTTGGTGTATCTCTTGGAAATCTATGATGTGCTTTGGTTGTTTTGGTGTAACTTTTTACTCTATGTAACGTCTTGCCGACATGAATTTGAATTGGTGACTATTGTTGGCTGACTTAATTGGAGCTCGATTTTCATGCTGGGCCGACATGATGTTTTATTTTGATATTTTTCTCAGGCTGGTGTGTATATAAGCATGATGTAGTTGTTAATTGATACCACCAGAGATTAGATTTTTCGATACACTGCAAGTAGATACATTAGAATAAAATTATCAGACCAGAGGCTATTGTTGCATTATTTTCACAATGGAGGTATTTATGAGATTCAGTTGATGTTGCTGCATTTTTCTGGTGTCAGTTATCTGTTGAATTAAATGAAAAATACTGCTAAGTTGTCTCCATGATTGATTTTTCTGGTTATTTAAGTTGACATAACAAGTTTATGTTCAATTTATCAATACACATTTGTTGTATTCGTGTGATTAATCAATTGGTTTATTTCAAGTAAAGATTAAATCCTTTTATTGATCACAGTAATCAGAGAGATTTCATTTTGGATCATCAAAGTAGAACTTAGTAGTCACAATATTTCATGTTCATACAAGTTATGAATAGATCATATGCCAGATAATTTGTATATCATCCAAAGAGTGCTGTTCATCTTGATCTCATTTGACTCTGCCTACCCAACAAGGCACTAGTCTCTGCATTTCACTATTTGAATCCATTTCAGTTTCTTTATATCTATTAATTAAGCATTCTAGGATTTAGATCAGAAGGTAGCTATTGAGTTTGGTTTGTTCACTATTATCTGCCATTGTGGACAAAGCATTTCAAAAGGATAATCATAAGCTAAGTCTGCACTATTTAGAAAGGTACACCCACCCAGGTTTGCAGCACCTAAAGAGTAGAAGGTTTGATTGTTTCAAACCTTGTTCTGTTACCCTGAAACATCGTAAAAGCTTGGCAACCTTTTGTGGTTCAAACCTGCATTTTTGAGAGCTAACAAATTGGCGACTCTGCTGGGGATAAACAATCAGAATCAAAGCCTTACCTATAGAGTCAGAATTATTGCATAGAATATGCTGGGAATTAGAAGTATCTAACTTTTTTCTCATTTTGATAAAAGTGAGTGGCGACTCTGACATAATTTTTGCAGCTGTTCATCATGAATGGAAGAAGATCCCAGTATAGGGGAGGTCATACTGGAGTTCCTGTTGGCAGCAGTAAGTGGACACATAAAGATGACAGAGCTGATAAAGGAAAAAAGATAAATGAAGATATGTATCTGACAGGTAGAGATGAAGCAGATCGCTATGATACGTGGAAGGATTACTCAAGTGCAGAAATGTGTACCCCCGAGGAGCAATTAAATCCATTTTATAATCCTCAGAAATAGGCTGAGCTTGAAGCTAAGAAGCAGGCTGAATTTGAAGCTAGACTTGAGCCTGAATGACTCAGAATTCAGCATGAATATGATCAGAAGATGAAGAGTAGCCAAAATATCATTGCTGATCATGAGCTTCCAGATGAAGCAAAAGCACTGTTGGAATAGAAAGAGAAGAGAATAAAGGAGCTAGAGGCTAAATTATAGAAAGCCCAAATTACTGATCAAATAGCTGGTGGTTCAAAATATGTTCCACCTCACAAGCAAGGTGACCATGGTGCAGGGTCCTTCAATCAGCAAAATTCTCCTCACCATCAGATAGGGAATCACTACAGGCAGCCAAATCAGCCACCTCATATTCTCAAACAACATGCAAATGTGCATCCCCCTCCTGGTCAGCATCATATCCCTCAGCATAATGCACATCCTTTACATCAATATCAGTATCCACCTATCCCTCCCCCCCACCAATATGCAACGATGATCAGACAGTTTGATTTGGCAGGTCTCAATCCATGCCCTTACCCTATGGATAGTAGCTGGAGAGGTATGATTCCCAAGTTTACATGGAGTAATGCAATCACTGCTGAAGAGCATCTAAGGAATTTCAATGTGGCCATTCAAGACATAGGTATGTCATATGAAGATTTGCACATGAGGCTATTTATGATGTCACTTATTGAAGATGCTAGGGATTGGTTTAATAGATTGCCAACATATTTAATTAATTGTCTCCAAGCATTTCAAGACAAATTCTTAGAACAATATGGGAATCAAAATGCTCTAGACGCAGCTCTTTATGAATTGGTGAGGATTCAAAAAAATCAGAATGATTCAATTTATGATTTCAACCACAAATTCAACAAGTTGCATACTAAAGTCCCTCCTAGATCAAGGTTGTCAGACTCTGCTGCATTGAGTATTTATTTAAGTGCATTTGATCCCAAAACAGGGTACAAACTGAGAAATAGATTTCCAAGACTTGGCTGAAGCACAGAAAGTTGCATTGACAATTGAAAATAACAGGAAGGCTGCTGGTGTAACTAATAAAAGAGAAAACCCGAGGCCTCCCCAGCAAAATAATTATCAGTACAAACAAGAGAACACATACAAAAATGAAAACATAAATGAAATGCCAAGGCTGCATGATATGCCTTACAATACAGAATGGATAGATGGGAAACCTATGGCAGCTAGGCCCAAAAATAAAGAAACTCCAGATCCACTGAGCAAGAAAGGGGCTTACATGGTGAGTAATAGTTACTTTTGTGAAGTTTGTAATCAACCACATTCTCCAAACTATTGTGTTGTAGCTCAGAAGATGCAAGAGGAGGGAATGATGATAGAAAATGATGGAGAAGACCACAAGGTATATTTGACTTCAAATATTCTTAACCATGTTGAAGAAAGAAACTCGTCTTCAGAGGATGAAGGTTATGAATTTGATGTTTCAAATCAGAAATATAGTGTTCATATGGATGAACAACAGATCTTTTATGATTCTGATGAAGATTACACAGAGCCATGTCCTGTTGAGGCACTTGATCAGTGTAGTGTTAGAAGACTAACTAAAGATGAAATTGAAAGGATTACTGTTGCTGCGGTTGAGAAAGCTAAAAGTCAATATTGGTTGAGAAATAGAAAAGCAAATGAGCAAGATGGGGTTCCTGGGGGAATTTTTATAAAAGACCAAAAGGCAACATAGGAAACTGTAAAGAAGCTAGAAAACAAGCAGCATGGTAAAATTGAAAAGAAGTGTGACCAAGAACAGAAAGTTGCAGAATTACACAAGGAACTAAAAAGGTCTGATCAGCCTAGTAAAACAGAAAAAGAGGAAAGCAAAGGAGAAGCGCTAGAACAGAGGAAGATTGTCAAGACAGAGGGCTCTTCTTTTGATTTCACCTAGGCGTTATCCTAGGTAAAAATGTCTGTTCCATTACTTGAATTGATGAAAATTAAGGAGTACAGAGATAGTGTTGTTAAATTGATTACAAATGGGAATGAAAAGCATATGAATTCTGAAGAAGTCAATAAGCAGGAAAAGATAAATAATTCAGAAGTCTATCTAGGTGATGTTTTAACAACCTCCCCACAAGTGGATCCCTTCTTTACCACATTGCTAATAAATAACAAGTTGCTGAGGAATTGTATGATAGATTCTGGTGCTGCTATAAACATTATGCTAGTAGGAGTAATGAAACAACTTAGTATGTGGGTTGATACATGTGAAGGGAAGTGTTATGCTATGGATAATCGACCTGTTCCTGTAGTTGGTATTATAAAAGATATTGAAGTCAAATTGGCTACATATCCACAAGCAACATATAATATAGACATAACAGTTATTGATACTCCTCAATTTGGGATGCTTTTGTCAAGACTGTGGACTACAGCTGCAGGTGGGAATGTTCAATTTGATTTATCTTATGCTACTATACTAGTGAATGGTTAGGAGGTCAAGTTATACAGAGAGCCAAGAATGAACCAACTTGTTGAAAGTGTGCCACAAGATTAGATTAATTGTTTCTGTGATGTTGACCTGGGGAGTTTTAAGATTGAACCAGCTCAGCCAAAATTAATGAATAGCGACCCAATTGAGAAACATGCTGCACTTGATTGCAATGGTGTCTGGAAGATGTATTTTGATGGAGCATGCAGCCAAGAAGGTAATGGAGCTGGGATTGTATTTGTTTCGCCTGGAGGTATTACTTTTAAATACTCTTTCCTATTAGCATTCAAATGTACAAATAATGTGGCAGAATATGAAGCCTTAGTGACAGGTTTGAATATAGCTGTGAAACACAAGATTAAGTTGCTGGCTGTTTTGGGCGATTCTGAGTTGGTTGTTTCATAGATTAAATCAAAATATGCAGCAAAGCACAAAAGATTAAAAAAATATAGGAATGTTGTATGGGACACAATTGAACTATTTGATGCCTTCTCGATTGAGTGGATTTATAGGTCAAAAAACATAATGGCTGATTTTTTGGCAAATGTAGCATTGAAAAGAGATGATATCACACTGGCTGGTGTATCATAGGTTGAGTTCAAGACAAGACCTACTATTCCTGATAACATTTATAGCTAGCAAGTTTTCAATGATGATGATGATCTTTTGAAATTTCTTCATTGTGTGGATCAGTATGAAGCTCAATAGATTGATTTCAATGCTTTTGTTGAAGAGGTAGATGGAAAACAAACTGTGCTTGGAAAGGAGATCTTACAGCTAAAAACAAATAAATTTCCCAGGGGTCTAGTGGCATTGGAAAGGGTATATGATGGAAATGATAGATCTCTAATGAAGCAAACACCAGTCAGAAAGGAAGATGTTGAAGAAATTAACTTGGGGACTGACATAGCACCACGAAAGGTTTACATTGGAAAGAAGATCAGCCCTGCAATTAGAAGAATGCTGATAGAATTGCTGAGAAAGTACAAACATGTTTTTGCTTGGTCATATGAAGATCTGAAAGCATACATGGAAGACTTATTCTAGCATGAAATACCACTGAAGCTAGACACCAAGCCTTTTAGGCAGAAGCAAAGACCAATAAATCCAATACTGGAGCCTAAGATGCAGGAGGAATTAATTAAGCTCAGGGAGGGAGGAATCATTAAACCAATTAGACATTCAACTTGGGTTTCAAATCTAGTTCCTGTAAGAAAGAAGAATGGTGACATCAGATTGTGTGTTGACGTTAGAAATCTGAACGTGGCATCTCTTAAGGATAATTATCCTCTACCAAATATGGAAGCCATACTGCATAAAGTGACAAGGTGTGAGTTATTGTCTATGATGGATGGATTTTTTGGATACAATCAAGTCAAAGTCAAGGAATCTGAGCAATACAAGACAACATTCACTACTCCTTGGGGAACATATGTATACATAAGAATGCCATTTGGTCTCACTAATGCTGGAGCGACTTTCCAAAGAGCCATGGATGTTGCATTTGCTGATTTGATTAACATTATCATGGTGGTGTATCAAGATGACTTGATTGCTTACTCAAAGAAGGCTGAAGATCATGTGCAACATCTTGAAAAGGTATTTATTAAAGCTCTTGAATATGGTATTAGTTTAAATCCAAAGAAGTGTCATTTTTCAGTTACAGAAGGTAAACTCTTGGGTCATATTGTTTCAAAAGAAGGAATTAAAATAGATCCCGAGAGAGTTGAAGCTATTGATAAAATCCCTATTCCTAAAACTGTCAAGGCAATACAATCATTCTTTGGTCAAATTAATTTTGTCAGAAGATTTGTTTCTAATTTTGTTGAGATTGTCAAGCTCATATCTAAAATGTTGAAGAAAGGACAAAAGATTGACTGGACTGCTGAAGCTTTGGATGTTTTTATGTCTATCAAGAGGGCTATCAAAGAGGCTCCTGTGCTTAAGTCTCTAGATTTTGCAAAGCCTTTTCAAATTTTTTCTTTTGCCTCAATGCATACTATTGCTACTGTTATGTTACAAAAAAATGATGATGGCTATGAACAACCTGTGTCTTTCTTTAGTAAATCATTACAAGGGTCTAAATTGAAATACAACATAATGGAGAAACAAGCATTTGCATTAGTGAAAGCCATAAAAGCATTCAAACCATATCTTGTAGGAGCAAAAAAAATTGTTGCTTTTGTCCCTCATGCTACTGTCAAAGACATTTTAACACAATCTGAAGTTACAGGGAAAAGATGCAGATGGATCAAAAAGATTCAAGAATTTGACATGGAGATACAAATTACTAAGTTGGTAAGAGGCCAAGGCTTGGCTAAGCTAATGACATAAACTAATATTGAGGCAAATCAGACTGACAATGTTGAAGAAGGGGTTGTAGTTGCAAGCATTGAGCACACTCCATGGTATACTGATGTTATGCATTATCTTAAGTACATGAAGTGTCTTGATGGGCTAAGTGATAGCCAAAAGAGAACTTTGAAGTTACATGCATTAAAGTATGTTTTCATTGATGGAGATTTGTTTTGGAAAAACAGAGATGGCGTATTATTATTATGTCTGGATGAATCGCAGGCCAAGCATGTTCTAAGTGAAATGCATGAAGGAGTTTGTGGAGGTCACTACTTAGCAAAGACAACTGCACACAAGATTCTCAGGGCTGGATATTATTGGCCAAAAGTTTTTAATGATTCCTTTACACATGTGAGGAAGTGTGAAGGTTGTCAAAAGTTTTCTGGTAAATTAAAGTATCAAGGTGCTTTGCCACTTTGACCTTTGCAAGCGGATGCCCCTTTTCATCAATGGGGAATTTATTTTATTGGAGAGATACAAGAGAGGTCAAGTGGAGGACATAGATGGATATTGGTTGCCACTGATTATTTTACAAAATGGGTGGAGGTTATTCGAACCAAGCAAGCTACAAGTAAGGTAGTAACTAATTTCTTGATGGACAATATTATCACCAGATTTGGTGCTCCATTAAAGATAATCACAGACAATGGGATGTGTTTCAGATTTGATGAATTCAAAAGTTTTTGTGAAAGGTATGGCATCACTATTTCTTATATAGCTCCTTAGCATCAACAAGCCAATGGTCAAGCAGAGTCTAGTAATAAAAGTCTTTTAAAGATTATAAAAAGGATGCTAGAACATAATAAGAGAGCTTTGGATTCAAAGCTAAAACTGGCTATGTGGGCTGATAGGACCACTGTGAAGAAGGCAATTGGAAAATCACCATTTGAATTAGTGTATGGAGCACAGGCCAGGATGCCTCTGCAGAACTTGTTACCAGTCTATAAGTTTGTTTTACAAGAAGATTTGGCAGTTCCTGAGCCTATGGAAGACAAAATGGAACAACTTGCTAAACTTGATGAAGCTAGAAGAGAGGCCCAAAGTCAAAACATGAAGTTATAGGAACAAATGAAATATCTATTTGATAAGAAGGAAAATAATAGAAAATTTGAAGAGAATGACTTGGTGTTAATGTGGAATGCAAGGTGTCAGGAGAAGGGAAAACATGGTAAATTTGAAACTCTCTGGTTAGGACCATTTGTTATTGTCGAAAAAGTGGGAGAAGATTCATACTATCTGCAAAACATGGTTGGTGAAGATCAGGAATTGCCTGTTCATGGGCAATTCTTGAAGCTTTTCTTCTCTTGAGCATCACTGAGGATTAAGGGTTGCCAGTGCATGGACAACTCTTGATGGTCCTCTTTAAAATTATATTCCATGCATAGTAGTTTAGGCTTTCATTCACTTCCATCTTGCATCCATCTTGCATTCATTCCATCAGTCTCTTGTCCATTTCCATCACCATTTCATTCCATTGCTACTCATTGGTTCATTCTTTGTCTGGTCTGCTCACCCAGAGATTTTGGATCCTTGCAATGATCTTGCTATCATTCATCCCCAGACGAAGCCACTCTTAGAACTACAAAAATTTGATGTTTTTCATATGATTTCATTCATAATTTTCTGAAATATGTGCCTTATCGATCACCTTCTACTCATAGTTGCCTATTTTTCCCTATTGAATCCATCGGGTCTTGCATATTTCACATCATGGTTCATCTCACTGTGACATTTTCTGGGTCTCCCCGACCCATTTTGCTAACATTTGGATGTGCAGGGCGGTCGGTAGGACTTCATTATTGTCTTGGTGACCACATGTATGCATTTTCTATCGGCGTGAGGTTGTGGCCATCGGCAGGAAGTCTTAGCGAATATCAATTGTCACACCGACTGCTTGGTATATGTTACTCATCGGCGGGAGTTTTGACTATTGGGCTGATGTCTCGGTGAACTCTCATTGTCTCCCCGATTAGTTCATATGATGGTTCATCGGCATAGGGGGATGCTATCATTGGGAAGTCTCAGCGACTTCGCTTTGTTATGCCGACCGGTGGTGGAGGATTTGATCTTTAGTTGAAACTAAGGTGCCTTCGGTATATGTATTAGCGAGTACATATGGATCTCTCTGATGGAATGTAAGGTGAGCCTTTGTCAGTGTATCTCTTGGCAATCCATGATGTGCTTTGGTTGTTTCGGTGTAACTTTTTACTCTATGTAACGTCTTGCCGAGGGGTAAAGGCTATAGCAATACACATGATAGGCACTCTTCGGCAAGAGAAACAAAAGGTTACAACGACATAACAAAGGGGTAAAAGGTATGCTTTTGGTATGACAAATGGCTTTCGACGTAGTGTCTCATTGACTGTGGTTGGCTATACCGAAATGTAAGAAAGGCATGGGGCTATTCTTGTACTTCGATGTAACAATTGGAGTATCACAATGACTTGAAAGTAAATGATGTTTTCGGTGAAGCTTGGTCTAATCTTCGAGACATCTCCCTGAAAGAGATAAGCTACGGCGATGGTGGTCAAAACAAATGGAGTTTTTCGGTGTGAGATATCCTTGTGTCTCACCGAGTGAAAATGAACATAATAGAGATATGATCTCTACGAGCATGTTGTGGTCTATGTGACTTCTTCCCGAATAGGTGTTATCTTGGCAAAGGTGTATTGGAAGTGTATCTCGGTGGGAGTGTTGGCGACCTATGAATGGTAAAAGACCCTTGATGTAGCCCGATGAATTATGCATGACGTCTCACCGATATCATGGGGTTATAGCGAAACAAGAGATTACTACATGACTTCGGTATAACCAACAGGTTGCTATAGCGAATATAAAAACAAGATACAGGCAGAATGATGAACATTTGAATTGCCTTCGGCATAGTTTACGATATGTCCCGCTGACTCCCTCGCTAGTAAAAAATAGAAATTCATCACTGTGGCCGACATGAATTTGAATTGGTGACTATTGTTGGCTGACTTAATTGGAGCCCGGTTTTCATGCTGGGCCGACATGATGTTTTATTTTGATATTTTTCTTAGGCTGGTGTGTATATAAGCATGATGTAGTTGTTAATTGATACCACCAGAGATTAGATTTTTCGATACACTGCAAGTAGATACATTAGAATAAAATTATCAGACTAGAGGCTATTGTTGCATGATTTTCACAATGGAGGTATTTATGAGATTCAGTTGATGTTGCTGCATTTTTCTGGTGTTAGTTATCTGTTGAATTAAATGAAAAATACTGCTAAGTTGTCTCCATGATTGATTTTTCTAGTCATTTAAGTTGACATAACAAGTTTATGTTCAATTTATCAATACACATTTGCTGTATTCGTGTGATTAATCAATTGGTTCTTTCAAGTAAAGATTAAATCCTTTTAGTGATCACAGTAATCAGAGAGATTTCATTTTGGATCATCAAAGTAGAACTTAGTAGTCACAATATTGCATGTTCATACAAGTTATGAATAGATCATATGCTAGATAATTTGTATCTCATCCAAAGAGTGTTGTTCATCTTTATCTCATTTGACTCCGCCTACCCAACAAGGCACTAGTCTCTGCATTTCACTATTTGAATCCATTTCAGTTTCTTTATATCTATTAATTAAGCATTCTAGGATTTAGATCAGAAGGTAGCTATTGAGTTTGGTTTGTTCATTGTTATCTGCCATTGTGGACAAAGCATTTCAGAAGGATAATCATAAGTTAAGTCTACACTATTCAGAAAGGTACACCCACCCAGGTTTGCAGCACCTAAAGAGTAGAAGGTTTGATTGTTTCAAACCTTGTTTTGTTACCCTGAAATGTTGTGAAAGCTTGGCAACCTTTCGTGGTTCAAACCTGCATTTTTGAGAGCTAACAGGTTCTTCCTTCTCTTCTGCTGAATTTATTTCCTGGGCATATGATCAAAAAATTGTCTTGAAGTATTCTTCAAATTATTACCCACAAGGCAATGGAGTAGTAGAGTCAACCAATAAGAATCTCTTAGGGGTAATAAAAAATTGTTAGAAAACAACCCTAGGGACTGGCACACCCAACTAAGATTTGCATTATGGGAAGATAGGACTAGGATTAAGGCCACTCTAAAGACTTCACCATCCAAGCTGGTATATGGCCAAGAGCCTGTCTTCCCTATTCATCTACAGATACCTATCCTTAAGTTCATGCAGAAATTCTACTCTAGTGACAATAGGATAGAGGTAAGATTGGCTGCTTTGTTGAAATTAGAAGAACAAAGGGATGCCGCCTTGCAACAATTCTTAAGTACCATATTGTTTTCAAACGATGGTTTGACAAAAGAGCCAAAATCAAAGCTTTTAGGATATCTGGCCTTGTATTGTTATGGGATAAAGCCAGTGAAAAGAAGGGCAGTCAACAGAAATTTGACAAACTCTGGCTAGGTCCTTATCAGATTGCTGAGATCCTGGGGGAAAATGCTTTCAGACTGAGTAGCTTGATTGGAGAGTCTGTTCCCTTTCCTGTCAATGGGCAGTTTCTCAAGCACTATTTTGAGTCATAAAGCTTGTTAATTTCTGTTCTGCATGTAAGTAATTCGTTGTTCTTTATGTAAATAATTTATTTGTCTCCTATTTGTAAACAATTTGTATTTATGTAAACAGTTTCTGTGTTTCTACTTGTAAATAATCTTTGCTTGTAAATAACTCAGTCCTTTATGTAAATAATCTGCTGCTCTTTGTGTAAGTAATTTGCTCTTTTGTTTGTAAATAATTTGCTGTTTGCCTGTTTCTCCTTTCTTTCTTTCTTTTGTTTCCTTTGTTCTTTTTGTTTCTGTTTTGTTTTGATTGGGGTTTATCTGTTCTTTCCCATCTTAGAATGGGGGTTGTTATCTAAGGCATATTTTGGTCGTTAGGAGAGAAGTGGTTTAGATATTTTTAGATCTGCTGATTGGGCGATTTTGTCCTAAATTATTTGTTTTATGCCTATTGCCAATAAGAGTTGTGGAAGGTATTGAAAATAATGTCCCAAGTAAGTAACCTTCATTAGCTCCTCTGAATCTACCACAAACCACCAAGATCATCTCCTCTTGTAATGGTATATTTGTCCTAGGATAACAATGTTGTAAGATTTGAGTGAAAAATCTGATTTCCAAGTGCTATTATGAGGTCCATGGTAGTTTTCAACCTAGATTAGATGTTAAACCTCTGACATATTGAAAAGGAATATAATTAAATATCTAAAACTCTATGAGAAAACAAAAAAAAAAGAGAAAAGAATTATCTGAAAAAGAAAGAAGATTTAATATGAATGGGTGATTCCAGTATCTCTACCAGGGCTATGGACGCCTGACTGGCAGTAGAGCAATGCTGTGAGAAAACTAGAGGTATCTCCGTCGGGGCTATGGACGCCTGAATGGCAGCGGAGCAATGCCCGGGATATCATTGCACAATAGCTAAAGGAAATCAACTCATGTAGTTCAAATCTTACACATTGTTGTCCAAAAGATGAGGAAAACTTCATGAGAGAGTGATGCACAATCAAGCACACACATAGATTCAAGGGTAGCCAATGTTGACTTACATTTGAGATTCTAGCTCTACCTTGGTTGTTATAACTAACCCAACTAGAGTTGTGATGTTCATAAAACAAGAGTTATGGGTAGCTGAATCCTTCAGCTTCTTGAAAATGGTTAAACCATTTTCCCAGCCGAGTTGCCATTTGTTATGCCCTGCATAACCACCCCCATTTTATTCTGGAACAAAATGGGTCCCCCCCTTCTCTTTTGGTTTCTTTGCCTCTGTTATTCATTTTGTGTTTGGGGTTTCTTCTATTCTTTTTGTTTTATCTTTTGTTCTGTTTGATCTGATGTTGGTCCTGTCTTAGCTTGAGTTGATTTTCTTCTTGCTAACAATTCAATGAAATAATTATGGACAATAGTGGATTTATTGTAATATGTCTATATTTGCTTCTGGGGACTTATGCGGACCTTTCTTTTGTAGGGTCAAATCACACACATGGTGATATTTGCCAAGGGAACTCAGTTGGAAAGCATTCCTCAATCTAGTTGATCATAAATTTCCTCTAAGGAGAAAATCAGCAAGACCTTGCAGTTGTCTTGCCGACTGGCTATGTGTTCTATCCAAAAGAGGCTCATTGGTCGCCCAAACTTCATGTTGCCAAGAGTCTTTATGTGTCTCGCCGACCGAAGGAGCCCACCCCAAAAGATTCTAAATTTGGCATAACGTCTTGTCGAAAGGGGTTGAGTCTCGACGACAGGGGTGTGGTGTCAGCAGGAAGTATTTCCGATCAAGCAAGCTCTCCTTGAACTCAAATGAACTCTCAGCGAAGCGGGGAGAATTCGGTATAGGGTCTCGGCGATAATTTTTCCTTCGGTAGGAGGTCTGGCCGATTAGCATCTCTCACCGAAAAGGTAGGAGGAGCCCAAAGAAAGTTTGTGCTCGGCGAAAGGAAGCTTCGGTTGGTGTAAAGTCTCATCGACCAAAGGGAGTCTCAGCGAAATGGAGATGGTATCATCGCCATGAGGTCTTGGCGAGATCTTTATGTCACACCGAAAAAATGCCCCTTCAGGGAGAAGAAAGATGTTCTTGGCGTGAGGTCTCGGTGAAGGAGGAAGGGTCTCACCCATAGGAGGGATATCGCCGAAAGGTCTTGCCGCTCAATAGGACATCTTGCCGATCCGTCAGAGTCTCAACGAAATGAAATAGCATCGGCGAAGGATGGAGAGATCGGCGTGAAGTCTGGGTGACCCAAGGATTGTCTCGGCGAAGGATGACAACCTCGGTGGAAGGTCCTACTGATAGAAGAAACTCTTGCTGATGCAAAACTAGCTGGGCGAGGTGGAGTGAATTCGACAAAAGGTCTCCCTGAAGTGCTCTCAGCTCAGTGAAACAAAGTTTCGGTCGATATAAAGTCTCACCGATCAGAGGGAGTCTCCCTGACAGGATGTGCTCACCAGAGAAAGGAAGGTTCGCCAAGATGTCTTAGTGAGGGGACTTAGTCTTGCCGACATGAAGCAACATGGCTTCGATGAAAGGTCTCGGTGAAGGGATCTAGTCTGGCCAATACAGAGGGATCCCAGAAAGAAAAAAGGAGATTGATAAAAGGTGTCCCCGACCACGGAAAGTCTAGCCAACATCAAGGAGCTCGCCGAAAGAAAAGGTGACATCGCCATGACGTCCCACTGACCCAGTGGGGTCTGGCTGATAGGAATGAGCGAGCAAGGAGAAAAGAGGAAGTTTCTAGGAGGTCTTGGCGACTACACCAAAGTCTTTCTGAAAAGGAAAAGAGCTTGAGCCCGAAGAGGAAGAAAGAGCTCAGGGAGAATGAAGGGGGGTTCGCTATGAGGTTTCACCGACACAGAAGGGTCTTGCCGACAGCAATGGATTTCCCAGTGAAGGAGGTATCGGTATAACCAAGGATAACTCGCCGTAGCCTCTGGCTGATAGTAAGAAGTCTTGTCGACAATAAGGTAGGCTAGGTAAGAGAAGAGGAGTTCTGGGTAAGGTCTCCCTGAAGCAAGATTGTCTTCCTAACATAAAAATGAGCTCGATGTGACTTCTAAAGCTCGACAAAGGGTCTCATCGACCGGTCCACGCTATGTCGATAACTGTTATGAGATGAAATCACATCGGGGAGACATGAAGAGTGTCTCACCGACATGAGATTCAATGCAGACCACTTTTGACCACCCGGGAATCCTGCGTGGCATTTGTTCCTCCAATCAGATGAAGCTAGAGGAATGACCTATCGATCAACTGACCACTCCTGTGGAGAAGACTAACAGGATGTAAATGACATGGATTCCTTCTGAGATTCCAAGGCAATGGATTAGCTCGGGTGAAATGTTCAAATCTACAGAGAGGCCCGATGATGCTTCCAGAAGATGGTCAGCATGCAGAGAAGTCCAGAGGATGAAGAAGGCAGAAGGAAAGAAGCAACCACAAGTCAGGGAGGACAGCTGTGAGGTCTGTTGGCAAAGGGGAAAATTGGTATTAACGGAAAAATGCTTTGGAGCTTTCAAGACAGATTTTAGAAAGAGTTCGAGTATGGACACGTAGATAGATGAGTTAATGATGCAGCTACAAAAGATCTGAACGCCTCTCCTGAGGTCAAGCCGTCATGAACATGGATAGCAGGGCTTCCCATTGAATGCAGCTTTGACTCTCTTCAGAAAGATTTGAGATCCGACTCTTCTGGAAGCAGATATTTTGTAAACCCTAATGCAGGGGAACAACTCATTCTTTTGGTACATTCTGTATATATATGGAATTCTTGCCTCTTTGTAAAGGTTAGAGGAAATTTAGAAAAAAAGGTTAGACAGTTAGGATTAGAACTAAAAAGGTTAGAAGTTAAGAGCAGCAATAGAGTAGGATTTTTCTGAAACAAGAGAAGACAAAACTGCATCCTGATTCTTTGTAATAGGAGCTTCTTTTGTCTTCTTAGTTTGCAGTTAGATTAAGTAGGAACCAGTAATGTATCTTTTCAGTTTTCTCAATATAAATGGAAACAATTCAGAGTCATAGATTTTCTGTACACTGGTGATTGTGCCAGCTTTGTAAGTGTTGCTTATCTGTTTCACTAAAAATCTACTTCATAATGTGTTTCAGAATGGTGTTTATCTTGAGTTAATCATTTGATTTGAGAATCTTTCAAGGATTGAGGTCTTACTTTAATATTTTGTTTAAATGATAACTTGCAATCTGTTATTGAAATCAGCACTGTAAACGAATGAAACTGTGTGTCAATCACAAGTTTATTTCGTTCTGTAGTTTTAGTTTAGGAAATCCTTGAAAGGTAACAAGTTTGGTTAAGATAGGTGAATTATTATTCTTTTTTGTTTTAAAACTCTGGTTTATCTTTTTATATTTTTTTAAAACCCCTGGTTAGAGTAGGTTTAAATTCATGCTTGATCTTAGAACAATCTAGAAGCTCACACCAGCAGGCCCCTTGAATATTACTGCTACATTGACCACTGAGGGACATCAACACAGTTGAGAACCAACTATAAAGACCTTGGGAGCTAAGATATCCATGTGTTATCTTTCTCTTTCAGGAGAAACAGAGTAGCAATATTCTATTTGCATGTTGTTGTGCCATTTGGAGCATCAAC
>VDFB02210820.1:0-28213 GCA_007258455.2 Sequoia sempervirens | reverse complement strand
ACCAAATAGACTTTAAAAAAAATAAAATAAACTTAGTAGTTTAGAAACTACATTCAATTTGCCATATTCTTACATATTTTTGAAATAATATAGATAACTTATTCAAATTTTTATGTCAAGTTGCCTAACTCTGATTTTTCTGAATTTTCATTGCCACTTAAGGGCCCGTTTTTTCCATGATGATCCTGCACATACCCTGGATACAAACCATTGTAGGTCAACAAAGAATTAAATCAAAAGACATGGGTTTAGATAATGGAGAAAAACTTCTAAGTAAACAAACTCCTCAACATAAAACTCTAAACCCTATTGATACCAGACCCAGAGGATACTAAAGAAAATGCATTTTAGACCAGTGGAACAGGAAAATTTGAAGGTTCCACCAGGGATGACACAAGGTGTCGAGACATTTAAGTCTCTTCCATGTTGACCCAAAATATTTTTCTTTATTTTTGTTCTCTATGTCCCATTCTTCCTGTATTGTGAGTACTTGGGGAATGATGATGTTTATGAGATTTATAAAAACATTGTAGCAAAGATATACTAATTATGAATTTGTGGATCCCTTATGTGTTTTGGGATTTCATTTTGGGGGCAACCCCTTGTTCATGATGCAACTTCATTCAGGAACACATGACTTGGAATAGGGCTTTCCGAATAAGCTCGCATGTCTTCTTTATTTAGCATTGAATATTGGCTACTTTAAAGCAAATTGCTCCCAATAATTGTGCTAGCAATTTCTTTAAAGTGGGGGCATACATTGGCATTATTTTTGATATGAACCTCATGTTTCATTATGTAATTCTCTTTGTTCTTACAATATCCTTTTCTTTGTGCTGTCATTGGGTTTGATGTCCTTCCAGAGCATGATATTTTTTAGCGTATGAATTTCCTCTTAGTGGTGATGCTACACATTGCACTCCATAATATTGTGAATCTTTTGCCCTTAACTTGTCCTCTCTTGGAGGCATTAGGCATGATATTCCCTAAGAAGAGACCTTACATGAACTAAGCAAGATCCCTTTGAAAAAACCTTAATTTTCATTTTTGTTCATAAGTGTTTATCATAATACAACTTGCTAACCTTGTGAAGCTTGAACCGCTTTCAAGGAAATCAAGTATAACAAACTTTTCTTGCTAGTGGAGCCTTTCCTTTGTTCATAAGTGCTTAGCATAATACATGTTAAGCCTTATGAAGCCTAAATTTTTTGTTGTGCCTTATTGATGTTGTCAAAGGGATAGACTTGATATGGTATGGGAGCCTAATAAGATTCTCTCCTTTTCCACCCAATGGGGGCTCACCTCTATGGACAACCTAAGGTTCCATTAGTCCAGAGTGAGTGCATGCATTTTTTGCATAATGGACATCAAATTCTTCTTGTGAATGTCCTTGGAAAAATAGTTGAGACCTATTCCACATCACATTGGACAGTCGAGGCTTGATCCACCCTCTTTGTTCTCACCAATCTTTGATGTTGTATGATTGATTATCTTTGTCATTGCTGTATACATATATTTTGAATGTCTACTTTAGTGCGAGTTTTTGCTAGTGCTGATCCTCTCACTAAAGTGGGGGCTAAATGTAGTGTAGAAAAATGTATCCCTTTATATTTTCACACCTTATTTTTGGTGTTGTAAAGTGTACCTCTTTACACTTTCACATTTATTTAGGGATCCTTTAATTAATTGAGCATAATTTTCCTTAATTGGACCCTTTAATTCAAATCCAAGCCTAATTAATTTCATTTTTTTAAGAGGAAACCCAACATTCATTACTTCCTTAACATAACACTTCTCATTGAGAAATGTGTGTCCGAGGTGAGTGACCTAGGACCTAAATTTACATTATATTTTGGTGGTATTTTAACAATTTCAAATCCATATTCAAATGTCGGCTTGTGTTATTTGAATTTCAGGAAATTAATGTTACAAACCTATAAATATAAGGTCATTTCACTAAGTTTCATCTAAGCAAGCTAGCAAATTCAAGTTATCTTAAGATAATTTCAAGATCAATTCAAGGCATTCAAGAGGAGATTTATTGCATCAATCAAGATTCAATTGTCACATCAAAGTCTTTTAGCATCATGCATGTTATTGGAGCTAATATGATGATGTAGGTTTCATGATCCATTCAAGAATTCAAGGAATTGTTTCAAATCAATTTCAAGATCAAGATCAACATCCATTGAAGCCATTTCATTCAAGTTGTAGATTTATATTCCAAGGTTTATTCAAGGGTTTGGTAATTTGTGACATAAATTTGTTCATTCATCATTCCTTTCATGCTATTTGATTTCATTTCAAGGTTTAATTACCAAAACAAGGTTTGACCAAGGCAAACCCCCATTCACCAAAAACAAAAAAAAATTCCTCCTGATTTGTGTTTGTAGATTTAGGTAGAAGAAAGCTTGAAGATCTCAAGAAGAGAAAATTGAAGAACTTGTCAAAGTTGTCATAAAAGTTGTCATCTCATGGAAACTCAATTACATAATTTATTTTTGGCTCTCTGAACTTGAAACATGGGAAAATTGAGAGATTTAGATTTGTAGCAGAGGCTCTCAAAAGTTGCAGGAAAACCCTAACTTAGGACCCATTTGCCCTTGGGTGAATGAGTCCTAGATCAACTTCAACAGAGCAATTTTGGTGACTAGTATGTACATTATCTTACCTCTCTCTAATCTACATTTCAATTTATGGTTCCACCAGTATTGACCTTAATCTATTAGATCCAAGTTGTAGATTGTGTTTTGAAGTTATTTCACTATTTTTAATATTTCTCCCCAAAGTGTTGTTTAATCAGGACCCCCATCCTTGCAAAAAGGGGAAATAAATAGATTCACAGTTTGAATTGACTCACCTAAAGGTTGATAGTCCTTTCATTGTGTGGATCTCATGTCCTAATGAATTGAGGAAGAATATGTCCCAATTGGTTCATTAATCCATAAACCCATTTTTTCATCATTTCATTTTGGTGAACCTGAGTATTTAAACATTCTAATTTCTTATTTGGAGTGCATTCCTACCCTAAATCTAGGATTTGAATTAATTCATTGTATTTAGGGTTTCTAGATTTGGCTTAAAGTTGCATTGCCTTTTAGGTGTAAACTTGTATTTTGCATTAATTTTAGATTTGAAAATTCAACAAAAATTGCACAGTGTTAGACTAATTTTGCATTGTAATTGCATATTAGTGTATGTTCAATCACTCACATTCAAAAATTGAGACAAAATTGCATTTCAAAAAGTGTCATATAGTTCATCATTTGTCATTAATTTTACTTGGATTAGGTAAATTATGGAAAATTCCATTACAGAAATACCAGTTTGAGACCTGAAACAAAGAACACATATAATCACTCAAAAATTATATTTTTCATTTAAAGAAAACCTATATGGGGACCCAGTCCTTAAAGGCCTACAAAAACCAACTTTTTAGGTTTTTTTGCACTTCCTAGGCCTTTTGGTAACCTACAATATTAGTTTGGAAAGTTTTAGGAATTTCTGTTTTATGCATCTAGGTCTAAACATCCATTTAGTATAGCCATTTTGAATCATTCCAAAATCATTTCAGTAGAAAAAATCATTAGATATGAAAATGTTTACATTCTTGATGCTTTGCATAAGTTGGATAAAGATAATTTTCACTTTTGGATACACAATGTTTACATTCTTGAAGCTTTTCATAAGTTGGATAAAAGTACTTTTCACCTTTGGATACACAATGTTTACATTCCTAAATCTTTGCATAAAAGTGATTTTCACTTTTGGGTACATAATGTTTACATTCTTGAAGCATTGCATAAGATGAATGAAAATAATTTTCATTTTTGTGCACACAATGTTAGTATCTTACCTTTCTAAGAATGATAAGAAAAAGTTCATCCCTCCCACTTATGAGAATGTTTTAACGAAAGAGAATACAATAGTGGAAAATCATGACAATGAAACTTGGTCTTCTCCCAATATCTCTCCTATTTGTGAGGAATATATTTTGGTGCTAGAAGATCCAACCAATGAGAGTTATGATAGGTCCTATTTGTCTCTCTTCCCCTACCTCTCCCACTTGGGAAGATATTTTTGGATACAAGGATGAGACCATTGAGACATCCCCTAATATCACTTTGCCTATTTGTGAGAATGATTTGATACAAGAGAATGTCATCATTGATAAGCAAGAAAATCCAACCATTGATGACTCCCCTACTTGTGATGAAGTTATTTTAGAAGAACCAACCATTGAATGTCATGAACATTTAGTTTTCAACATTGCTATCCTAAAAACTCTCCTACTAGGGAAGATATCATGGTGCAAGAAAAAGGCAATATTGACAATAGTAATGTGGCTTCATTAAATGAAGATTATGAGTATAAGGATGTCTTTTGAGGTTATGAAAATTATATCCCCCTCCAGTCCTCTAATTCTTAAACCTCCTACAAGTCCCTTAATTATTTGACCTCCTAAGCCTCAAATTATCCTCTACCCACCCTTATGCCAACCTCAAGTTCAAAAAAAACTTGTGCTTATCCTAAGACCACCTCAACAACAATGCTTCACAAAAACTGAGTTATAATACCATTACTCACACATGTAATACAATGAATAAAAGGTAACCACAAACCACTCCCACTTCATTACCATTTCCTCAACCTATTTTTCCTAGTGCTCATTGTTTACCTCTACATAGTGGAAAGGAGTATGATCTTTTTGAAGAACTTGAAAACTCTCCTGCTAAGATATCCTTATGGTATCTTATTCAAGCCTCACCTAGTTATCATAGTATACTTCAAATGGCCTTATATCAAGTTTTCATTCCTCCTAATACAAATCCAAATGATGTGGCAACCTTATTTCAAGGGATGAATACAATTAATCTAGACATTGTTTTTCACCAAAGCAAGTTACCCTCCTTGGAAGTTCAAAAAAAATATGAAGCTTTCATGATCATAGCCATTATTAATATGAGAGGAATAAATATAACACTTGTTGAAATGGCTTCGCCCTTAATGTGTGTAGTGCAAACCTTTTGGATAATATTGGAGTAGACAAAAGCCAAATACAATTAGACTCTTTATCTATATGTGAATTTAATAATGTAGGGAAACAACTGCTTCGTGTGATCAAATTATCTATTATAGTTGGAAAGGTCATATTACAAACTCCTATCCATGTCACGCCTTAATAACTTTCATATAACCTTCTTTTAGGTAGACCATGGATTCATGAAATGCAAGTGGTGCCTTCAACTCTTTATCGTATAATGAAGTATGTCTACAACAACAAAGAATATACAATCAAAGATAATCCCGAGGCTTACAGTGTTTTACAACTTGAAAAAGATAAGGAAAATCCTTTGAAAACATTGACACCAACTACAAAATTGGAACGCGTGCAAGAGAAAGACAAAGAAAAGAATATTGAGAAAGTCACAAAGCTATTGGAAGATGATTGGGGTTCTTGGATTTCACACCTACATTCATGGGAAAATACAAGATCACAACAAAAGAGTTTGAAAAGGGAAAGAAAAAAGTGGTAATGCCAACACAAAATTTGGAAGAACCATTGAAAGCATCCACTTCAACCACTTTAAGAGAAGAAAAAAATTACACAAAAAACTTTGGTGAAGTTGATTACGAACAACCACCAAAGCCAAAAGAAATGAAAAAGCTTTATGGAAGAGGTTATGAAGTTTTGAAACAACTTGGTTATAGTGGAAAAGGATGTGGTGCCAGAAAACAAGATATCCGCATCCCTATAGAGCCTAATACACAAGAAAAAACTAGTTGTTTTGGTTATTGTCCTTTAAAGGAAACAAAAGCATAAAAACATCCTTCACTCAATATCAACACTTTTACAAAAGACTTTCAATTTTTTTTTAACTTTGGTGCATCTTGAAATGATAGATACTAAATGTGGGGATATCTCATTAGATAGGCATCAATTTGATACTTTGTTAGGTCATTATAATCAATAACATTAGTTGCTACTCCTTTTTATGCACGGTAGTTGTAGTATCATAGTATATTCACTACCATGCATGAGGGCATAAATTTGGTTTTATGCAATCATGTTTTTATTTTTGTAAGGAGAAACATATCATCATCCATTTTTGGTTCATCTTTTACCCTTAGGGGGCAAGGGGTTAGATAGCCTTGTACTAGTTTGGCACTTGATGTTCCTTTGGCTAGTTGTCCGCCTTTCACATATATACTAAATAAGATCGAGATGCAGACAACCTACTATAGGTTGAATCACATGTGCCTTACTAGTATTTTTCTTTGCTTTCTTTTGATGTTCTTTGTGTGATTGCATGTGCATAATGTGATCCATCATACTGTTATGTTTGATGTATCTCCCTTCATGTGCATTCCTCTATTTGTGTCTACATTCTTATATATGTCGTAAACCTTTATCTTTTCATTTGTCTTGTGCTTTCCTTTTGGGGATGACATAAGGTGTCGAGATATTTAGGTCTCTTCCATGTTGACCCAAAATATTTTTCTTTGTTTTCACTCTTTATGTGCCATTCTTCCCATTTTGCGAGTATTTGGGGAATGATGACATTTATGAGCTTTATAACAACATTGTAGCAAAGATATATTGACCTCGAATTTGTGGATCCCTTATGTGTTTTGGGATTTCATTTTGGGGGCAATCCCTCTTTAATGATGCAAATTCATTCAGGAACACATGACTTGGCATAGGACTTTCCGAATAAGCTCTCGTGTCTTCTTTATTTGGCTTTGAATATTGGCTACTTTAAAGCAAATTTCTCCCAATAATGGTGCTAGTAATTTCTTTATTAAAGTGGGGGCATACATTGGCATTATTTTTGAAATTCCTCATGTTTCATTATGTGATTTTATTTCTTCTTGTGATGCATCCTTTTCTTGGTGTTGTCATTGGGTTTGATGTCCTCCGAGGGCATGATATTTTTTAGTGTATGACTTTCCTCTTAGTGGTGATGCTACACATTGCATTCCCTAAGATTGCAAATCTTTTTCCCTTGACTTGTCCTCTCTTGGAGACATTAGGCACGATGTTCCCTAAGAAGAGGCCTTACACAAACTAAGCAAGATCCCTTTGAACAAACCTTTATTTGTATTTTTGTTCATAAGTGTTTAGCATAATACAACTTGTTAACCTTGTGAAGCTCGAATCCCTTTCAAGTACAACAAGTATAGCACACTGTACTTGCCAATGGAGCCTTTCCTTTGTTCATAAGTGCTTAGCATAACACAACATGTTAGGCCTTATGAAGCCCAAAGTTTTTGTGATGCCTTATTGAAGTTGTCAGAGGGATAGCTTTGATATGGTATGGGATCCTAATGAGATTCTCTCATTTTCCACCCGTTGGGGGCTTACCTAGTGGACAACTTGAGGTTCCATTAGCCCATAGTGAGTGCGCACATTGTTTGCATAGTGGAGATCGAGTTCTGCTTGTGAATGTCCTTGGCTAAACAGCTGAGACGTGTTCCATATCGTATTGGATAGTCGAGGCTTGATCCGCCCTCTTTGTTCTCACCAATCTTTGATGTTGTATGATTGAGTATCTTTTTCATTGTTGTATACATATATTTTGAATGTCTACTTTAATGTGAATTTTCACTAGTGCTCATCCTCTCACTAAAGTGGGGGCTAAATGTAGTGTAGAAAAATGTATCCCTTTACATTTTCACACCTAATTTAGAATTAATATTGAAATGAACTTAATTTTTCCTTAATTTAGTGTTGTAATATGTATTTTACAGTTCACATTAAGTTTAGGGAACTATTAATTAAAATGGACTTAATTGTGCCTTATTTTTGGTGTTGTAAATTGTTCCTCTTTACACTTTCACATTTATTTAGGGATCCTTTAATTAATTGAGCTTATTTTTCTTTAATTGGCCCCTTTAATTCAAATCCAAGCCTAATTAATTATATTTTTTGAAGAGGAAACCCGACATTCATTAACGCCTTAATATAACACTTCTCATTGAGCAATGTGTCCTAGGTGAGTGACCTAGGACCCATTTTCCCATGGGCAAATGTGTAATCACTTAGACATAGGACCTAAATTTAAATTATGTTTTAGATGGTATTTTAACAATTTCAAATCCATATTCAGGTATCGAATTGTGTCATTTAATGAATGAAATTAATGTTACATATATATATAAGGTCATTTCACTAAGTTTCATCTAATAAAGCTAGCAAATTCAAGTTATCTTAAGTGTATTTCAAGAGAAATTCAAGGAATTCAAGAGCAGATTTATTGTAGAAATCAATGTCTTATTGTCATGTCAGAGTCTTCTTGCATCATGCATGTTATTGGAGCTAATATGATGATCTAGATTTCATGATCCATTCAAGCATTCAATACATTGTTTCAAATTAAGTTTCAAGATCAAGATCCACATCCATTGAAGCCATTTCATGCAAGTTGCAGATTTACATTCCAAGGTTTATTCAAGGGTTTGGTGAGTTGTGACATAGAGTTGTTCATTCATCATTCCTTTCATGCTATTTCATTTCATTTCAATATTTAATTACCAAAATGAGGTTTGAGCAAGGAAAAATCCCATTCACTAAAAACAAAACATTTCCCCTCTTGATTTGGGTTTGCAAATTTGGGTGGAAGAAAGCTTGAAGATCTCTTGAAGAGAAAAAATGAAGAACTTGTCAATGTTGCAAAATTTTTCATAAAATTTATCTCATGGAAACTCAATTACATAATTTATATTTAGCTCTCTGAACCTGAAATCTGGGAAAATTGAGAGATTCATATTTGTAGCAAAGGCTCCCAAAAGTTGTAGGAAAACCCTAACTCAGGACCCATTTTCCCTTGGGTGAATGAATCCCAAATTATCTTCAACAGAGTAGTTTTGGTGAGTGGTACACATCATCTTACCTCTCTCTGATCTAGATTTCAATTTCTGGTTCCATGAGTATTGAGCTTAATCTATTAGATCCAAGTTTTAGATTGCATTTTGGAGTTAGTTTTCTATTTTTCATCTTTCTCCCCAAAGTGTTGTTTAATTAGGACCCACATCCTTGCAAAAAAAGGAAATCAGTAGATTCACGTGCTTTGACTTGACTCACCTAAAGGTTGACAGTCCTTTCATTGTGTGATTTCATTTCCTAATGAATTGAGGAAGAATAGGTCCCAATTGGTTCATTAACCCAGAGACCCATTTTTTCATCATTTCAACTCCAAAGTTCATTTTTTTTTTATTGATATGAATCTTCAATAACCCTATTGTTGTCTTATAAGTTTGACAACATAGGAAATTTTAATAAATCTATTCATATGTGAAAAACATCACATTAGCTACTTGCATATCATAAAAAGGTTGGAATAGATAGTCTCTCCGCCTAAAAGATTTGACGTGTCCCCATGTTGAAGCCTTAGAGCCTATTTGGTTTCATATCTTATAATAACATAGTGTTATTCTCACCAACTCATTCCAAGCACAATTTCAAATTTCCAAGTTTAAAATGTGAATCCAAAGACCTGCGGGTTATGGGCCCAAAATGTAAGCTATATTAGACTTAAGTAACAAATATAGGTGTCTATTTTTAGATAGAAATAATAGGCATAGTAAAATCACTTTCTCAAATACATTCTTAACCAAATGAAAATTAGTATGTTTAGATGAACCTCACCATTACAAATACTATTTCAAAGACAACTTCAAAGACTAGAAATATGAACAAATTTGAATTCAATACTTCTAAAGATTTTTGAGATGTTGTGATGTATTAATTGGTCTAGAGGTTCGTGAATTAGTAAACTATTAGACTTACATGAGTGAATCATCAAGGTTACCCTTATAAGGAAGTAAAAGATAAGTTCAAATTATGACACTCTCTGTATCATACTTTGAATTGCTATAACATAACCTACTTTGAGAATCACAATCATTTAAGCTTTTGACAACATATCTATCAAAATTACTCTCAAGGGGAATATGATTTGATTGTCATAATGCAAGTTCCAAAGAAAATCCATTTAATATCAATCGAAAAAAATAAATAAATCATTTTCATTATCACCAAGATGGGGTAAATTTGTACATAAGCAAGATAATAAGTTTGAACCTTGTTTTTTCTAGAGACCTCGTTATCTATATTATAGTCCATATGGTTTATCAAAACCTTTATTAACTACTGTGGTTGGTGATAGCTTAACAAAATGACATGTGGTTGGTGCCACCAAAAGGATCACAAGTTTGACTATCCTACGTGTTGAACAAATAAATTCATATTTGATAGGTAAAATATTTTAATTTTCAAATATTAATGCAAGTTATACAACATATTCATCTAGATACTTATTGAATAAATGATCGTAAAATTACAAACCTTGCAACATAATTGTCTAGAAAGATACTTTTGATAAAAATGAACATAATGCCAACTCAATATTTAATACTTGAATATACATTCCCTACAATTAAACTCTTTAACTTAGACCAAATGTCATGGTTGATACCCAGACACAACACAACCCCAAAGTTTTTATATGATAACGTAAAATATTTTGAATTATATATACAGTTCAACTAGTTTAGTAACCCCTTCACCACAATTCTAGGTGACCCATTCGTGTAGCTTCAGTTTATTGCAATAATTCAGTCAGCCAGAGATATTTGGAACCCGTCATTTCTATAGTACTTTCTCTATTACTAACCATACCATTGTTCAATTTTTAAATCATGCTTTTTGATCAACGAATCTTGTGGCATGAATGTTGTTATTTAACTATTCAAATTATAACGTAGCAAGCGTGCCACAGATGATTGTGCATAATATAGATATGTACGCTCCTTTTTATTGTCTATAGTTATTGCCAGATTCACTACCAACTAAGACCTGTGTATGTGTCATGACAAGAATTATTGCAAAACTATTTATCCAGATCAGAAACAAAAATAAAAATGAATACAAATCGAACTTGAATGAGGAGCAAATGAAAAGGAATAAGGTAAAAACGCTCTATCACCATATCCCTTTAAGTATTCCACCATTGTACATCTGGTCAAGGGCTTACGACATCTTTACTATCACTGGGTGGTAAGATATTCGCACAAAATGGATGTATTGAAAAGGTTTAGAAACATTTATGCAGATACAATTGGGAGCCTAGGCGCACAGATTTTTTTTACAGAGCGCTTCAAAGAAATGTGATCTTATGGAATTTCAGTGATTCATTTCTGCGAGTATTATCTAGATGCAATGAGTGCTGAGTGGACCATTCACTATAATGAGAGATGGGTTTTTGTGAACCACTACTCATGAAACATGGGTCAATAAGTTTGGTTCGTAAAACTACATGGTTGAATCCTGATAGTAATGATGGGTTTTTGTGAACCACTACTCATGAAACATGGATCAATGAGTTTGGCTAGGAAAACTACACGATTGAATGCTGATAGCAATATCATAATTTGACACGTGGTAAATACCTCCTACTTATAAAGACTTTAAGAGCTTGCAAATAAAATCAAACAACGGGTGTAAATCCATTTCCATAACTTCTGCCAGCATTCTTTATGCCTGTGACAATATGGAGCCATGAACCAGAGTTTAGATGCCCATCAAAGCATAAAGGAGTCCGATTTTTGTCAGATATTATACTTGGGACGTTTGTTTTTGGTGGAGGCATCGAGGACACGCGAAGTATTTAATGGAATTACTCAGATAAATATGGTAAAAATGTATACAATTTGTGAAATTATAGACAAGGCATGCCTCCTCGTGGTCTTATGCTGGTGGCCGCAAGGGTTTTGATGGGCAGAACTTCGTGTGGTGTGTGAGGCATGGCAACGAGAAAGCGAGTAATGTTAAGCATAACGATTTTTTGTACCACAAGCAGGGATTTACCAAAGGCTTTGCAACAAGAGGATATGATCACGAGCACATCGTAAAATTATAATTGGTGGACTTCAAGCCAAAATCATGGCTACCACCATTGCAATGATCAATTTCATCAAACAAGACTTCGATCTTCACACCTAAATCCCTGAGGAAGTCAATATTAAATGATACGTCCTTTCATTATAAAAAAAGTAGAAAGGGCACGAGCTTTTTAAAATAGCACTTCGTAAGAAGGTGGTGAATAACTGTGCGTATATGATGAAGGTAAGGAAATAACGAAGTTCAAGGGATTACCGAGTGAAGCATGGGTGAGAAGAAGGAAATATTTTAGGCAATAGAGGAGAAATATACTTATTGGAAACAATAAGTATTTAGGATAGTAAATAGAAACAAACTAGTTTATCTATTTTTATAGAAAATCTATATAAGTAAGTAATAAGTGATATGAGATTTCTACAATCTATTTTTTAATGTAATTAAATTGCTTCTGGCTTTGATTGTGTGTAAGTTTTTTCATCAACGTTTCGGATCACACTCCGTGATCCATCATTAGGATAGAGAGCTGAGGAGAAAAAAGGATCAGATCCGAAACGTTGATGAAAAAACTTACACACAATCAAAGCCAGAAGCAATTTAATTATATATAAGTAATGTCATAAGATATCTTTTTTGCACTTTTCTCTTGTAAAGGGGGAACTTACGACAAATTTTTCATAATCAAATATGTCCAAATCAACATTATTATGATCTTCTATCCTTTCAAACCCTTGTCCAAACCGTACTCTTTTTGTGTCTTCTCTTTCCTCTTGATACATGAAAAAATAATATTAAATTAGAAAATTTGTTACTTATAATAACCTTATTATGCCGCAAGCAAGTGGACCACATTTAACTGACTTTCATTCAAATGCGGTGTAACCGACTTTTCCCATTTTAGCGGAGTTTTGTTGTACACGCATAAAATGTATACATGAAAAAATGGCATTCAGAGTTTTGATGTACACGAGAAATGCCGCTGCAATGGAATGCCTTACACTGTAATTATAAACTAGCTTATTTATATTATAAAATAATATATCTAAATTAAGCCGAGATATATCATTTTAAAAATGTTTTAATTTAATATAAATATTATAAATAATCAAAATTAAATAAATAACATAAATATTATATTATATAATATTATTATCAATATATTATTCTGTTGTTATTATATTATTACTATATTTTTATTTTTTATTATTAATACATTATTACATTTTTATTATATTATTATTATTATTTTTTAGTTTTATTAGTATTATATAAATGTTATAATATTAAATATTATGTTGTGTGGTGGGACAATTGCCAGCGACGGAAAATAAATGGCCATATTCTTTATATGCCTTCGTCTGCGGTGGAAACATTAATCACACTCTGAAGATTTTAAGTTTAATTTCCCCCCTCATTCTCATTTATCGGAAGAGAGGAATATGTTGAATATATGGCGATGTTTTTATCGGAAAGACCTTTATTTTCCTCCAACCGTTTTCCAAAATTTATGCAGAGGGTGAGGATGTGTTATAAACCCTAGATTTAATCTAGTGTTTTTATGTACACGAAATCTTTTAGCTCATACTATTTGTGACTGTAGGAAGCTTCTCGGCTTAATAAAATTATTTTAATTTTAATAAAAAATTCAAAATTGAAATAAAAATTATAGTCAATTTTTAAACTTTTATACATATACATTGAATTGATTATAAAATAATTAAAAAGACACAATATAGTTATCGTAAAAATTGTAATATATATGTTGATTGAATCTAAAGAAGTTTTTTATCAAGTTTAACACATCTTTTATAAAGACCTATGATATAGAATGAAACTTTCCTAGAATTTTGATAATGTATCTAACCCTCAAGTAGGGCACAATAATAACTTTGTAGATCAATATCTTAAAACATGTTGATTGGCTACAAACATGGCAACTTAAGATGAACCTAGGTGCAAATAGGAAGTTGCTCAATGCAATGGATCTTTGGATTTTTTTTAAATTATGGATATAAACACTTATATATGGTCTAGGATTTTCAATAATACTAAGAATTATGCTAATAAACAAATGTAGGAAAAAAATAAGTATATGGACAAAGGTTATAGGTTACATCTTAGAATATCGAATCTAATGATTTAAAGGTTAATGCAAATGTATAATGCTCAATACACACTTATGAACATTCAAAGTACTAGAGTTAATCTAGAATTTAAAAGCATAAAGAAAATTTCAAAGATAGGAAGAACTGATCATTAGGCTCTAATACCAAATGTAATGTCATTTTTCCTCCCAAAGTGGTTTAAGTGTTAGCAATGGATTTGATAGAATAAATATTAGAGCGTAGTTAATTTACAAGCTACAATATTATTAAAATGGATGTGAATAACTAATGTAAAAGACAATATGTGATAATTTAGTAAGAAACTCTAGAATAAATAGTTAACATGATAAATTGAATACACATCCATATAATTCATATACATGAACACCAAAGAATATAATTAATATTCTCAATATATTCTAGGGGCAATGGTTTTAATACTTATTTAAATAATAGCACTTGGACAAGCCACTCTCACCCTAGGAAGATGTTAGTGGTACTGGCTCTTACCATGGAGCAGTCTGAGAGAAATAAGTGGATTTCGCCACTCTACACGAGTGTTGGTTCCATTGGAACAATGCTCAACATCGTGCAATACCCATTCCTTGGCCAAGACTGTCTTGAGTCCACCTTTGTACCCTAGGTTGGACACACACATATGATGTGCCCCCTTCTTTGTCCTATCCATAGGTCACCAACCACTTTCTTCTACCTTGAATGTTCTCCATCCTTTTCTAAGTCTCACACAAATGCTTTATATAAGCCTCAAGGGGTGGTTTCCAAACCATCACATGTTTTCCCAAAAGTTTCATTTTAATAATTATTTAAATAAGTAATTATTCTTCCCCCTTTAAAGAGTGTTTATATATATTCTCTATTAATCTCTCTTTTAACCAAAGGATCATAATATCCTTTATTTTCCACCTCCCTTTTAATTCTAAAGGGTTATTTATAGATTTCTCTTCTTTTGCGAAAAAATTCACATAACATTTTGAAACTTCTCACCCATGCACTCTAACAGGGTTTCCATATTTTTGGTATGAGAAAAAATACTCCTTGTTTATGGAGTCAAAGCCCATGCAATAAATATAAACCCACCTCAATCATTAATACCCTGGTGCATCGTATTTATTTGCTACATTAATAAGTATTGCTAAAAAATACTTAGTTCTCCATGAAAGAAAAATAAAATTCATCAATGCATATTATCACATATCATCAATGTACATCATCAATCATCTTATCAATGCATATAATCATAATCATAACCCATGGATTTTCATAAATTAGATTAATCATCTAACAGTTCTATCTATCACTAATCATACTAACATGTCTTCTAACTAACATCTACATCCTGCATCACAAAGTCATTAGTACTGCATGCATCCTCCATCCACAAACTCATTAGCATATCATTTTTATCATATCTTATCATAATAAATTAAACATCATAAAATCATCCAGATCATCCATACATGCATATCATATAAAAGCATCAAAAAATACTGAAAACATGAGCATAAATCATCCTATATCCATGTGCATGAGCATAATCACATATAAGCATCTCATAAGAATCCATACACATCATATGCAACATCAAAAAATGGTACCTCATATATCATAAAAAATGAAGAGTGCCATGTACATCGTTAGTATGATGTGTGCAACAACATCAAGTACATAAAAAATATACAAATATATGCGAGGCCTTAGATGGTCCAATGAATGTATATATAAAAAATATATGTTTATATCAAGTATGTGATATAGTAACATATAGATCATAAAAAAACAATGTCAACCCTACTATTTGTTCTGAGGTGGGGATCTATGTTGAGCTCCCCATCATGCTCATCTCTATGGCTATGAGCAAGAGACTGATGTGGCTATAGCAGAGGACCTGGAGGCTGTCTTAAAGGTTTGTCCATTGACTAACCACCTAACAGATCTACATCTCTGGCATTGCTAGGCTCCCCAAAGTGAGGATGTCTCGTCGCTCTAGGAACCTGTGTCTCGTAGAGCATCCTATAGTAAATAGCCTCGACAAAATACTAGTCCCACTCAGCTTGATATTGAGCGCATAAAATAGAAGAATCCAATGTAATCTCTACTGTCAATCTCTACTACCTCTTTGTAGCCAACTCTTGTCTCAGTGAGTCTCTTGACCCTAATGGTGTCACACTTTGCCATCAATGCAACTACATGTGCATATGTAGCCTATTGCCAAGAAATCTTGACATTTCTCTTTATAGCTCTCACATCTTTTTCATGCGTAAGCTGAGAAATATGTGCAGTTGTATCTCCTTGTGGGGGAGGTTCTTGTGGTTCATGCTACTGCTTTTGTTGGTCTTGTAGAACCTAGCCATCATGGTGTGCTTGGTCCCCATCATCTTTCTCATCTTGAGCTCTCTACAATTGCTCATGTTCAATGAGGATCCTTTGTTTGTCTCCTCTCCTCCCTGCAATACCTACCATCCTCCTAACTTGGCCAATAATTAGACTAGCACTAGTGGGAGCTGTAAATCTCAATGGTCGATGGTGAGCCCGCCACTACACTTAATCTTTGGTAGCCCTTAGATCTAGGAGACCAACTACCCAACCTTAGCCAACAAAATTCAGTGTTAAAAAATATACAACTACCCCTGAATCTACTCTTAGCCCCCATGCATTGACCTATCAGGTCATGCATCCAAAATGGGCATGGCAACCATCTATCGGGCAAGTCTGTATCTTACCAAATTATCTCAAAACCCTCTCTAGAAGTTATCTCTCTAATATAATATTAACTCAACCTATCAATCACCAAGTCTTCTTGTAATATGTCAGCTGATCAAGGTCATTGACCCATGCCTTGCATGCGATATAGGGTCACCAAATGAACTCTATCATGTCATCAAAAATCACCTGCTAGTAAGACAACCTGCTTGGCTGGGTGTAGTGCAAATACTTAGAATATCTATATGAGTAAGGATCCTCAAGATCCCATCAAACCAAGCCATCTGGTCGAGTCACCATAATCTACTCCCACACCCACACATGTTGGAGACTCATCCCAACTGAAATAGAACTACCACCATGATATACTACCTCATGCATATCTCTATATAGGTGTGCGAGCACACAAGGTCACTAAGCATATACAATATCGTGCTCCATTATCTGCTCAATGTAGATCCCCCAGCTAATAGGAAATCCTAGTGCTCTCATATCAAGCATTAGAGGCCCTGGGTGATCCCACAATAGTGGTTTACAATTTTTGGCCAGACTGGACACTGAAATTATTTTTTAAAACTAAATCTTCACATTCGGGCACCTATAGCGGCTAAACCATGAAGAATTTGAAGATGATGCAAACTAGAGTCTTGTTACATTTTGTCTGTAGATTCTAAAAATATTTTTTTTCAAAATTTTTAGAATCAGATTCCACTTCTTTTTCCATCTTCCACGAAAAATGGTTTTTTTCAAAAAACAACATTTTTAAAAAGTGACGCACCTGTATAATGCATAAATTTTTTTCCATGAAGGATAAAATACTAATTCTTTCGAATTTAGATTTGTAACTACGATATCTAGTGTTTCCGCTTGGTTAGATGGTTTTTTATTGAATATTTTTTCTTTAATCAAGTTTCAAAGTGAAACCAATTACAATTCAGACATAATGTGACCGTATAACGCATAACTTTTTTTGTATAAATCGAAAGTCAATTTTTTTTTCTATTGGATCAAGGACTTCAATATCTGGTGCACTCATATTTTTCAATTTTTTTTTTGATAATCTGCTATTTTTCCACGTGCGGAACATAGACCTTCATTTATGATGAAAAACCTATGTTTAATGAAACTAAAAAAACAAATACATAATAAAACCAAAACATATTAAAATTATATTAGTTGGATAGCTCATTTTGAGGACTACCTGATTCCAGTTGGGTTTGTGAGTATTCCTCCATTTTCGTCCTCAAACCGAGCTTTAAAATGCCAAAATTCAAGTTTTTTTCCTGTCTCAGGGGGGATGAGGAATAAAGGGGGTTCGAACGAACCCCTATGGGTTCGAGCGAGCGAACCCCTAGGGGTTCGTTCGAACTAGGGTTCATTTGAACCCCCCTTCTATAAGGGGTTTTGATGGCTTTTTTGGTAGGAAAGTATTAAGAGGGTTCAACCGAACCTAGGTTCTATCGAACACCTAATTGGTTCGGTCAAACCAATAGGTTCGTATGAACCCCTAAAATCAAGTTTTTTCCCATGCATTCATTTTTTGTGAGTTTTCCTTCCTCACTTCAATTGTAAACCACTATTGTGGCTTCACCCCCCAATAATTAGTCTAACCAATACCATCACCATTAGATCAACACCATCTACAAATGGTGTCAAATCAATCTCTGAATCTACTACCTAAAGCTGCTCTACACCTTGGAGACTCTGCATGGCCTGAGTCCCTTATTAGACATCGTAGGTAACCAACTCCCCATGAATTAGGATCCATAGGATTCTCCATACATCCTCAAGAGTGATGGTATACTCTCAAGTAGGCAAGTGGAAGGAAGAGGTCTCAGACCTCCATCTCTCGACCAGTGAGGTAATCATAGCTTTGTGAGCTCAGATCTCTGGCATGTAACAAATGTATCATAAGCCAACAACATCCAAGAAATCCATCTTGAGCTCCTATAATCTAGAAATGAAGTCTATGAAGTGTCGAGGTCATCACTCTCACGAGTACAATGGTTTAAGAACCGCTTGAAAACATTCAACCCACAACATCAAAGTTTTAATAGAAAATAAAATCGGGAAACAAAATTGGTAATTAAACTAGCTTAAACATTTATTTTAAACAAAAGTGAGCTTCTTTTACTATGATAATGGCCCTATTTTACAATATAGGACCTATTTTAGGATGATAGTGACTCTCTACAATGATAGCAAGCTTTTTATTGCTACAATAGTGACAAGTTTTAACGATAGTAGTCATGGTTCTAAGTTTTTTACTGCACAATTATTTTTGGCGACTACAATCAACAATAGCGACTACTTTTCAGTATAGCAACCTATTTCTATGATAGCATGTATTTTTCATGAAATCAAGCATCCTACAAACTATGATAGCATGCATATCACATCAATAGTGACATTTTCCTAAGATTACCGCTATCATCCTAGAAAAGTTTGAGCATTAATTACACAAGCACAAAAAAATGAAAGAGAAAATGAAAAGTATATGTACCATAATCCCTACAACAGATGGCTGTTGGAACTAACGAACTACATTGCTCTGTGTGGGGAAACTACACTATGAGCCATCACGAATCGATAATTGTAGCAATAGATCACTAGAGAGTTAGAATTCTATAAGGCTAAATGTGCAAATGAGGGGTAAATCAACCTTAATTCACTATTTAACCCCTCAAACCCTAATTTTTACCCTTGGAACCCTCCTAGGTTAAAATTTTGAGCACCCTAGATCATCCTAAACCTTAAATGTGACCCCTACGCATTTGAACTACACATGAACCTTGTCACAAGCTTGATAGGTGTAAACGTAATTTTTCTGGATGATGTCTCAAAGGGGCAACCCAATGTCATATAATCCTTCCACAGACCACTAGGGCACAGTGGGGCATCATTGAATTTTTTTCTTTCTTGATTTGATCTCAAATTCATTGAAACAATGCAACAAATACATTGTGTGAAAGAGGGGAAAAATGTAGAAATCTAAAAATGGCTTAATGCATATCACACATCTTGAATTGCATTTTTCCATTATCAACATCACTTTCATTATCATTATTACATTTAACATCATTTGCATCATTAATCGTATTTTCCTCCATTAATTAAATAGTCTTTATTTGTTTAATTAATTTCACTATGTCATCACTAATTTAACTTTCTTCCTCCTGATTAATTAAATAAACATTAACTATTTAACTATATCTCTAACATTACTTATTCCTCTTGATTAATTAAATAAACATTAATTATTTAATTATGTCTCTAACATTACTTATTCTTCTAATTTAATTAAATCATTATCATTAATTATTTAATTAATCTACTTTCCCTCTTTCAAATTAAATAATTAAATCTACTATTCAATTTCTTGAAATTTTCTCAACATGGTCTATTAATAAATAAAATCTTATTTATTAAAAAAAATTCTTAATTGCATGTTCCTCTTAAGATTAATTAAGTACATTTAATTAATTAATCATCCTCACACATTTTGATTGATCAAATCACATCCACTGATTACTCAATTTAATTTTATAATTCCACCGATAACTCTAATCCCAGTAATTATTCAATCCAATCCCACTAATTATCCAATCAATTTCGTTAATTGGATTAATCGGGTTAGTTAACTCCTCAATCTATTTCCTCTCAACGAACCTAAACCATTGATCCTGATCTTTCATCTTTGCATCTAGATCATTCATCTGAAATAAAAAAAATCTATAAAACAACCCTCATCCCTCTCATAATTAATCTAGAGAATTTTTGGAAAGGTCATGTCAGTGTGATTCTTGAATAAATTGAAGAAACATTCTTGCATTCTAGGTCATCATTGCCATCATTATCAAGCTTTTGTAAACCATGGAGGCTTGGTGTTGAAGAGCAATCCAACATATCAAGATCAACACAAATACACTCTGACATGGGATGGTAAGATTATATAGATTGAATTCATTTGTGTTTTCATTTGATTGTGCTAACCTTGTTTGTTGAATTCATAGCTATGGCAATTACATTTCATGAGTACATTGGGTTTTATCCTTTGTTTTGATTTCATTTGATTGATTTCATCGATACTAATCCTGATCCATAATTCCCCCTTAAAATATTTAAAACTAAAAAGTAATTAATATAATAAAAGTAAACTATTAAAGTAATTTAAAACAAAATATTAATCTAATACTTACATGAAAATCAAACTAAAATTAGAAAAGTGATGAAAATATTATTCTAAATTTGTATTGAAATTTAAAACCTTTTAAAAAAAATATTAAAGCTTTTCTAAAAGTAACTAAAGTAAAAGAAAAACTTATTATAGATAAAAAAAATATTTTGATTTCTTTTAAACAAAAAAATAAATCAATATTTTTATTAGTTACATATTGATTTCTTCTAAATTTATTTATTTATAATAATTTATCAAACCTTTATTAAATTTAAATAAATGTTTAGTTAATTTTTAATTATTTACATCAAACATCATTACATCATCCATATCATCCATACATGCATATCATATAAAGTATCAGAAAATACCAAAAACATGAGCATAAATCATCTTACGTCCATCTGCATCAACATAAACACATATAAGCATGTCATAAGCATCCATACACATCATAAGCCACATCAAGAAATGGTATCTCATATATCATAAAAAATGAAGAATGTCATGTGCACTGTCAGTATCATGTGTGCAACAACATGAAGTACATAAAAAATATACAAATATATATGAGGCCTCAGATGGTCCGATGAATGTACATATAAAAAATATATGTTTATATAGATAGTCTGTGATATAGTAACATATAGATCATGAAAAATCAATGTCAACCCTACTATTCATTTTGAGGTGGGGATCTATGCTAAGCTCCCCATCATGCTAGTCTCTGTGGCTATGAGTAGGAGATTGATGTGGTTGTAGTGGAGGACCCAAATGTTTTCTTAAAGGTTTGTCCACTGACTAACCACCTAACAACTCTACACCCATGACATTGCTAGGCTCCACAAAGTGCAAATGTCTTGTCGCTCTAGGAACCTGTGACTCATAGAGCATCCTATAATATATAGCCTTGAAAAAATATTGGTCCCACTCAACATGATACTGAGTCCACAAAATAGAATTGAAGCCAAATGTAATATTCACTATCAATCTCTACTATCTAGATTTGGAGCCAACTCCTATCTCAGTGAGTCTCTCGACCCTAATAGTGTCAGACTTTGTCATCAATGCAACTACTTGTGCATATGTAGCCTCTTGTCGAGCAATATTGAAACATCTCTTAATAGATCTCACATCTTTTTCATGCTTAACCTGAGCAATATGTGTAGGCATATATCCCTATGGGGGAGGTGCATGTGGTTTGTGCTGCTACTGCTGCTAGTGGTCTTGTGGTACCTAGCCATCATGGTGTGCCTAGTCCCCATCATCTTGCTCATCCTGAGCTCTTTGTAATTGTTCATGTGTAATGAGGATCCTTTGTCTGTCTCCTCTCCTCCCTACAATACCTACCATCCTCCTAACTTGGCTGATAATCAGACAAGCACTAGTAGGAGCTATAAATATCAATGGTTGATGGCGAGCCCACCACTACATGTAATCTTTGGTAGTCCCCGGATCTAGGAGACCAACTTCCCAACCATAGCCAAAAAATCCAATGCTCAAAACTCTACAAAAGCTACCCTTGAAACTGCTTTGGGCCCCTACGCATTGGAATATCAAGTCGTGTGTCCAAAATGGGCATGGTAACCATCTGTTAGGAAAGTTTGTCTCTTGCCAAATGGTCTCAAAACCCTCTCTAAAAGGCATCTCTCTAATATAATATCAACTAGGCCTATTAGCCATCGATTCTACCTATATTATGTCAAATGATCATGCTCATTGCTGGCCCATGCCTCACATGCTATATAGGATTGCCAGATGAACTCTATTGAATGTCATCAAAAATCACTTACTAGTAAGACAACCTACTTGGTTGCGTGTAGTGAAAGTAATTAGAATATCTAGATATGAGTAAGGATCCTCAAGATCCCATCAAACCAAGTCATCTGGTCTAGTCACCATAAACTACTCCCACACCCACACATGGAGGAGACTCATCCCAACTGAAATAGAATTATTTCCATGATATGCTGCCTCATGTATATCTCTGTATAGGCACGTGTGAGTACACAAGGTCATCAAGCATGTATAGTATCATGCTCCATCATCTGGTTAATGTAGATCCCCTAGCCAATATGAAATCATAGTGCTCTCCTATCAAGCATTAGAGGCCCGATAATTAATCCAAACAATGCCATCGCCATCAAATCAACACCATCTACAAACATTGTTAAATCAATCTCTGAATCTACTACCTAAAGCTTCTCTACACCTAGGGGTCTCTGCATGGCCTGAGTCCCTCATCAGACATTGTAGGTAACCAACTCCCCATGAATCCAGATCCATAGGATCCTCCATACATCCTCGAGAGTGATGGTATAATCTCCAGTGGGCAAGTTGAAGGAAGAGGTCTTAGACCTCCATCTCTCATCCAGTGCAGTCATCATGGCCCTGTAAGCCCATATCTTTGGCATGTAATGTAATAAACAACTCCCAAATATTTTTTTTAATTTTCTGATTCTCTCCAACTACTATATGAAGGTTTTGTGTTTGTTTTCTGATTTATTTTTTTAAAGTTCTCACATGCTAGTCATAATATAATAATTCCAAAAGATGTATAATAGTTTTGCAAATGAACATACAAGTATCTTGCTAGGTAAATAACAATTGTTTCCTCCAATATTCATATTTTCAATAACAAGATAGGGAAAATTTAACATTCATTAATATCAGAAAAAAAGATCACTTTTAGACTTGTAACAAGAAGCTCGACATTAGTATATAAACTTCCAAGAGCATCGAATGAAACAATGATTAGGCACTATTCTCCCTACTTTCCAACAACCCTAAATGTTTCCAAACAATCAGACCAAAAAAACCAGCAACCAGGCGCCAAGCTTATGCAACTTGCAAACTAAAAATGAGCACCAAAAAGGGTGCCCCCCTTGAAAAGTATGACTTTCTCTAGAAAAATCTATTTCTTCACCAAAAATTGCAATCCAATACTTGTTTGAATCGCCATGAGTAGAGGGATCTTTCTAAACAATACCCATCTTGAAAATCCCTTTCATTTCTGAGCCATGAGCCAAAAGGTGAGTTTAGGCCCTGAAAACAAGAACCTACAAAATGATTAGAAACTTGCCAAAATCACCACAAAACCACACCAAACTGAAAATAAGAAAATCTACGCCCAAAAAAAAATGAAATCCTTTAAAAGAATTGAAAAAATTCATTCTTTTTCACCTAAATGTGATTACTGATTGAAACCACCATTCACTAGCTTGAGCAGGTCTTTCACTATCAAAACCAGTCTTAGACAACAAGGGTTTTCGTCCTTGAATCCATTTCTTAGTCCCTGGTAACCAACAACATCTCTATAAGTCATCAAAACATCCATAAAGAAATGAACTTTAGAATAAAATTTTAAAAGATGCATCTCTCAAATTAGGGCAACCAAGCTCACCCTAAAACCCAACACCACTTTTGAGACATTATAATTTTGATTTAAAATAAGTCTCAACCAAACATTAGCATTTTATTTTAATTTTATAACTCATCTCCTTGCTTGGGCATCCAACCTTATCCAACCTTCAAAAGCATTTTAGATACTTTTAAAACAACTTAAAGTGAATGCATTAGGTGCCAAGGTACAAATTTGTCCCCTTATGACCCCTCAATAATAAAATATAAAGTTACTTTAATAAAGTTCACTTTTTGAAGCATAAATCAAACAATTTATTGAGTTAATGTTAGTAACTTTATACCAATTGGATGTGTTGCTGAGACAAGCTAGACTTGGTCCCACTTACCCAAGTTGACTTACTATTTTTAGAAAGTACTAAAAATAGTAAGTAGCACCAAGAAACTCGAGTTGGAGAGAAATTGAGGCGCTCAAAAGGGCTCACCAAGGACTAAAGCACAATACCATACCCCGTACTAAAAATAACACGTAGTAAAAATAGTAAGTGTATCAAAATCATACCAAACTGAAAGAGGACATAAAAAATGGGGACATTACATGTAACAAATGTATTGTAAGACAAAAACATCCAAGAAATCCCTCTCAAGCTCGTATAATCTAGCTATTAATTCTAACAAGTGTGGAGGTCATTGCTCTCATGAGTACAATGGTTTAAGAATTGCCTACAAACATAACCCACGACATCAAAGTTTTGCTAGAAAATAAAATTGGGAAACAAAATTGATAATTAAACTAGCCTAAACATTCATTTTAAACAAAATCGAGCTTCTTTTACTATGATAGAAACCCTATATTAGGATGATAGTGTCTCTCTACAATGATAGTGAGCTTGCTACTACTACAACAACAATAAGTTTTAACTTGATAGTGGTCATGTTTCTAAGTTTTTTACCGCACAATTGTTTTTGGCGACTACGATCAACAATAGCAACTACTTTTCACTATAGCGACCTATTTCTATGATAGCATGTAGTTTTCACCAAAGCAACCATCCTACAAAGTATGATAGCATGCATATCATGTCAATAGCGGTATTTTCCTAAGATTACGTGGTTGCTATCATTCTAAAAATGTTTGAGCATTAAGTACATAAGTATAAAAAAGATGAAAGTGAAAATGGAAAGTATACATATCATAATCCCTACGTCAAATGGGCATTGGAAATAATAGAATACATCTGCTGTGTGTGGGTCACCTATAATGCGAGCCACCATGAATTGATAATCGTAGCAACAAATCACTAGAGAGTTAGAATTTTGTAAGGCTAAAAGTGCAAATGAGGGGTAAATAAACCTTAATTCACTATTTAACCCCAAAAACCCTAATTTTTACCCTTGGAACCCTCCTAGGTTAAATTTTGAGCACCCTAGATCATCCTAAACCTTAAATGTGATCCCTAGGGTCTAATTTCTCATTCTCTACACATTTGAACTACTCATGAACCTTGTCGCAAGCCCGACTTGTAAACATAATTTTCTGGATGTCCTCTCAAGGGGGTAACCCAATACCATATCATCCTTCCGCTAACTAGTGGGGCATAGTGGGACATCATTACAAAAAAATTTCTTGATCTAATCTCAAATTATTTGAAACAATGCAACAAATACATTATGTCAAAGAGGAAAAATTTAGAAATCTAAAAATGGCTTAATGCATATCGCACATCTTGAATTACATTTTTCCATTATCAACATTACTTTCATTATCATTATTGCATTTAAGATTGTTTGCATCATTAACCCTATTTTCCTCCATTAATTAAATAGTCTTGAATTATTTAATTAATTTCACTATGTCATCACTAATTTAACCTTATTCCTCTTGATTAATTAAATAAACATTAATCATTTGACTATGTCTCTAACATTACTTATTCCTCTTGATTAATTAAAGAAACATTAATTATTTAATTATGTCTCTAACATTACTTATTCTTCCAATTTAATTAAATAGTTATAATTAATTATTTAATTAATCTACTTTCCCTCTTCCAAATCAACTAATTAAATCAATTATTCAATTTCCCAAAATTCACTCAACATGGTCTATTAATAAATAAACTCTTATTTATTAAATCAATTTCATTTTGCACGTTCCTCTCAAGATTAATTATCTAATTAATTAATCATCCTCACACATTTTGATTGATCAAATCACATCCATTGATTACTCAATCTAATTTTCTAATTCCACCGATTACTCCAATCCCACTAATTATTCAATCTAATCCCACTGATTATCCAATCAATTCCCTTAATTGGATTAATCAGGTCAGTTAACTCCTCAATCTATTTTCTCTCAACGAACCTCGACCGTTGATCCTGATCTTTCATCTTTACATCCATATGGTTCATCTAAAATAAAAAATCTATAAAACAACCCTCATCCCTCTCCTAATTAATTTGGAGAATTTATGGAAAGGTCATGTCAGTGTGATTCTTGAACAAATTGAGCAAACATTCTTGCATTCTAGGTCATCATCATCATCATTATCAAGCTTTTGTAAACCATGAAGGCTTTGTGTTGAAGAGCAATCCAACATATCAAGATCAACACAAATACACTTCGACATGGGATGGTAAGATTATATAGTTTGAATTCATTTGTGTTTCCATTCAATTGTGCTAACCTTGTTTGTTGAATTCATAGCTATGAAAAATACATTTCATGAATAGGTTGGGTTTTATCCTTTATTTTGATTTAATTTGATTGATACTAATCCTAATCCATAATTCCTCCTTAAAATATTTAAAACTAAAAAGTAATTAATATAATAAAACTAAACTATAAAAGTAATTTAAAACAAAATATTAATCTAATGCTTACATGAAAATCAAACTAAAATTATAAAAGTGATTAAAATATTATTCTAAATTTGTATCGAAATTTAAAACCTTTTAAAATAAAAATTAAAGCTTTTCTAAAAGTAATTAAAGTAAAAGAAAAACTTATTATAGATAAAAAAATATTTTGATTTCTTTGAAATAAAAAAAAGTAAATCAATATTTTTTAGTAGTTACATGTTGTTTTCTTCTAAATTTATTTATTTTTAATAATTTATCAAACCTTTATTAAATCTTAAATAAATGTTTAATTAATTTTTAATTATTTACATGTAATGACATGCAAGTACATGCAACTATTAAATAGACAAACAAAATTTTGAAATCAACAGTTGCGAATTGAGGAGAAGGATACAAGATGATGCAATTAATCTCAATCGTATATATTTTATATGAAATGGATGGTCTACTTTTTTAAATCAATGGTTAAGAATTAAGGAGTATGATATAAGACAATGCAATTAATATAAATTGTACACATTTTCTTGTCATTCTCTATTTTTATTTTTAAAATGATTTAACAATTTAAAAGTAGGCTTTTTGTTTTAAAAACAAAGAAAATAAAATAAGTTGATAAGATTGAAATAAAAAATAGAATTATATTTTATTAATATTTCAATTCTAATAAATTTCTCTATTTTTAATTTTAAAATGATATAACAATTTGAAAGTAGGCTTTCAAAAAAATAAAGAAAGAAAAACTAAGTTGATAAGATTAGCTAGTTATAGTGGCATAATGTGATGGTTAAGTTGTGATATTATTGTTCTTTCCATCAAGGTACAAACTCCACTAGAGTGTTATTTTTGAGTGTTGATATTGGGGATGAGGTCCCTCATTTGTGACCTCACTAGTTCATAACTTCATGTTAAAATCATTCAAGAAAAAGAGTGATCGATTGATGGCCTCATCAGTAAGATTGATTTGACCACTGCGAAAGTTGTGAATATTGCAGCAGTAGGTCAGAGTATCAAGAAGACAGTTTTCACATTATGGGATGAGTAAGTAAGAAGATGATGGTCTACTCTTAAAATTCCCTTTGTTTATGG
>VDFB02210818.1:0-18278 GCA_007258455.2 Sequoia sempervirens | reverse complement strand
ATCCTCCATCGAACTGTGTCGTCCATGACCTTGCATCCTCTGTCAGTCTCTTTTCAGAACAAACAGTGTTCTGATCTTTAGTTTCTATTTCTGCCAGAGTTACATAATTACTGGGACGTACTTCAGCCTTTGCTCCTGTTGGAACAGATGACTTGAGCACAGCCTGCTTCTTCACAACATTGAGAATCTGATCTATTTGTTCTGGATGGTCCTGAAGATATTCCAGTTGAGAGATTTGTACCTTGGTCTTCATCATGGAAGCTATGATGTCAAAATTTGCTGAAGACGTCTCTTGAGCAACTGGCACATCATTCTTCTGTGAAGATCTAGGATTGGAAGTGGAAGGCACCTCTTCACCCTTTTCGTTTGATTTCCATCTTTCTTCCTCTTCTTTCTGTGCTTTCAAGTGTTGAACACGTGTAGTCACAGGCGTTGAAAAATTTTCATGATTCACTGCAAGAGAATATTGACGGTATGCTTCTTTTTCTTCTTTAATAACGGGTTCAAAGTTTCCCGTTGCAGAGTCGCCATCGAAGTTGTCCGTCTGTGGTAAGACGACATTCGAACTTGTTGGTACAAAACTAGAATTGGTAGCAGCTTCAGCGTATCCTATGATTTGGGTCATTCTCAGATTCTCAGGACACGTGGATCCGGTATGTTCATCACTGTCATGGAAACAGCAAAACACTGCACTGTGTGCAGCTTCAATCATTGGTTTTGATGGAGGTGTTGGCAACCATGGCTGAAGATTGTCTCTCTTTGGCTGGTACGGTTGCTGAGCTAGAGATCTGATAGAATCTGTTTTCATTAAGCCGGAAGTGATCATATTATCTTCCAACATGATGGCGTGTTCTTGCACACTCTTCAACTCTGTTTCTTTCGCCATCTTTAGGAAGAAGGCAATCTCTGATGGAAGAGCATTTATGAAACAGCTTATCAGGATCTCTGGTGATGGATCTAGCGTAGAAGAAATTCTTGTAACAAGACGATTAAATCTTGATACAAATTCCCTCATGTGTTCATTGCGTTCCATCTTTGAATTTGCAAGCTGGGCAAACAACATATGATTGTCTTCAGCGGGCTTGAATCTCGCCAAAAACTTCTCGCTCATAGTTTCCCAACTTGTAATAATGCCTGGCTTCAGGTGACTGAACCACTCAGCAGCATCTCCAACAAGAGTCTCCACAAAGAGACGCACTGCGATGTCTTCATGTGGCACATGCAAGATGGCGCAAGCCGTTGTGAATGCAGCAAAATGTTCATCTGGGTGTTGACTTCCATCGCCATGAAATTGGGGGAAGTGTTTCCTTGACCCTTTAGGTAATTCATGAATTACCTGAAAAGCCAAAGGTCCAATACTATTACCCCAAGGTAATGAAGGCAGACGCCTCTTGCCAGCATTGTTGTTGTTACCATCCATTGCTTCTTGTATGGATCATGCAATTGGATGCCAGAGGATCATTCCCGTGACATAAAAGCGTTAGCTTTTCTTGAAGTTTGATGCCTCGTTGCCCCACGGTGGGCGCCAGAAAACTGTTGGCGTTTAAATTAGCACCTCTGGAGTGCTGATTGTAAACGTTCAGCTATTTCAAATGTTTTGCAACACTTCTTCGTTATTTAAAGAGGAGAAGTCCCTCTCTGCTGGGAGCAATGCGTAGGGAAGGGAAATGTTAACTAAGTTCCTATCTTTTTATGCTTCAGCGGCAGGACACAAGGGTGCACAAACACAATGCGCCGTAGCTAAGCTTTTCTCTGGTTTCTGCAGATCTTAACTACGACTAACTAGCTTCTATCTATCCAATACCTTCAAGATGAACAGAGTATGAGGGTAAAGGAGCGGGAATGGGATGGTTGGATCACTTGAATTCGCCGTCTCCAGAGAATATGACCGAGGCTCTGAACTCTCGGGTATACACCGGGATAAGGTTGGTACAAGCAAACACTCTACACGGTAAACTAGATCCGAGACCTGCCAAGGAGGAGGGACTCCTATCCGAGGTATGGGCTTAGGAAATAGTCTACTAGAAACAACAAAATCACGATGCCTTGGCCAACGAGCTTGCTAAGGAGGAGGGACTCCTATCCGAAGTATAGCTTGGAAGTCAACACATTAAACAACATCAAACGATAACTGTCAATAACAAATATCCAAGGAGGAGGGACTCCTATCCGAGGAGGGAAATGAGACAACAAGTTATTAGACACAAGACGTAGACATAACTCAAATAAGATGATCAAAATGCAAGCGCCTTCTATTCTTCTTCAATGCTTCATCAACGAACTACAAAAGTTGGGAAAGCAAAGGCACGAAATCATGCACAATTACAATCGTCCAACGAACTCTCATCCAAGAGTGAACAAGTATTCGCTTTCAAAGCTGTTGGCAACAATGGCGCAGCAATTTTGCATAGCAAGTAAAAGTTAAACAAATAATGAGCCCAAGGCTCTTATTTATAGAACTCAAAGGAGTGGGCAACCCCAAAATCTCCTTGAGTTAACAATGAGTTCTTGCCAATCAATTAGCAAGATTTATTCCTAAAAAGGGGGAACAAGCAGCTAACTGGAAAACTACTTCAGTTAACTGAAAGCAAACAAAGAGTCAACTGGAAACTACTTCAGTTAACTGAAAGCAAACAAAGAGTCAACTAGAAACTACTTCAGTTGACTGAAAGTAAACTAAAGGTGAACTTTAATGTAAGTATCCCTCCAAAATAGACATCCACATTTAGTGGAGATCTAAGATCCACAAATCATGGAAGCCAATTAGACATCCTTAATCAGTGGGATCTGACAATGCATGATTTAAGGAAAGTGGAGTTAAACTTGGAAAGAAGCATCAAGTTAACTCCAACTACATTTAATGCCTTCTTGAGTTGACTTGGAATGAGGCATCAAGTCAAACTCAAGTCTCATGAATGCCACTTGGAGGGTGTATGGCGTCCTTCTTTGGTGCACTTATAGTTCGCCATTTCTGGTCAACAGCTCCTTGATCTATGTGTTGACTTCTTCCGTCTCCGGATATTCAATGCTTTGATGATACGACATCTCTTCTTGCGCAAGCTATTGCTCTTGGTAACTTTGGCGGCTTCGTGCTTGGAATGATCTCTTCGCAGCTGGCAAGTCAAGGTGCTTACTACCACGCGGGAGATGGTAATATTGGTCTTTTTGCTGCAAGATCAGTCTTTCTTACTTCTTCGTCCAGAGTAACTGCTGCAGGTCTCCACTGAGCGGGAGATGTATTCTTTTCAAAGATAAAGATCTGCAGACTGTTGGTGATGTCCGTTTGCTCTCCAGCAATGTGTGTAAGATCTGGTTGGAGAGTTGCTGGTGCAAGGTCTAGTTGTTCAATTGGAGTCCAAGGACGCCAAATTGTCATTCTATGAAGAAGAACTCGCCTGTTGACTGTAAACACGGATGTGTTCAGACAACTTCCTAAAACCCCTGAAAATAGCGCCCTGCCGAGAAGTATTTTTCCGGGAAAAATCTGGCACATGGGTTTTGTTCGTGCTTCAATGCTGAACAAGCCCAGTTCCTCAGAATTTTGATTCTGAAACTTTTTCGGAAAAACCCCCAAAAATAGGGGCAGCAAGTATGCTGATTTTCGGAAATTTGACGAGATGGGTTTCTCTGGAAAATTATGCTGGATCTACCCAGTTGATCTGATCTGACGTAGCCTGCCACCTTTTTGAAATGTGCAAGAAAACCTAAGACAAGAAGAGAGGAAGTAGACAGAAGATGGATTGGAAGTTTTTATCTGACTCTCTGAGAAAATCCGTCTCTGAATCCAACCTCAGATTAGCAATCTTCTTCTGCTTCAGATCTGCAAGAAATATCGAAGAATGGATGAAAACCTTGGCCAGATCTGTAAATGGCGTCCTTGAGAGCTTATGGCTGTTCTTGATCATCAACCTGCAATGAAATAATGAAGTGGGATGCCTATACCTTGATTACATAGACTCAAGCCTTAGATCCACAAGTTTGGGGACCTAACTCACGATCAAAAGTGATTTTGGCTTGATCTAAAGTTCAAAAAGGTGATTTCCACTGATCGTGGAGTGTTTTAGCCAAGTTTTGCTCAAAATATCTTGACTTTAGTCAACAACTTGACTTTTGACTTCTTCAAGGCATCCCTTTTGATTTTTGCAAGTTTTTTTATTATTTTTTCTCTTGAACAACCTCAGTTTGATCCTGAATCTGGCTCGATCTGTTGATCCTAAGATGATGCTGACACATTCACTGCTGAGCTGGATTTAACCTGAAGAGGAGTGCCTGGGAGGCATGATGGTAAAAAGCTGAGTTTAGGGCTTCAAAAGAAAGGGCGCCTTTTCCAAGAAAAGGCTCTTTTGCTAATGCCTTGGTGAATTTTCAAACTTTGTTCTTCAGCCTTTTGAAATGACCTCTCGTGCTTTGATCTGGATTTCTGATTGATCGGAGAGTCAGATGATTTCGCTTGATGTCTCATCAGGTACCTAGCTCTGTTCTACCAAAAATGACTGACTTCAGAAAACCTAGATCTCAATTTAGGGTTCCTTTATTCAAGGGCGCCCCTCCTTGAAAAGGGCGCTTTTGTCTTTCAGCATGGTTATCTTTGTCTGAAAAGTTGCCTACTTTGATCTCGATTATCCGTTGACTGCTTTGTCAGATGTTGGTGCTTGTAGTTGCGTTTCCGAGATCTACTTGGGCTGAGAAGGTTATCCTGGGAAGCCTTTCGTCATTTATCAGCATCTGGAGGTCCAAAAAAAAGGTAGCCTTTCTTTTGAAAAGGCTCTTTTTTCTTAGAACTTCGCCGCTAACTGTGGTTTCCTGATATTTCCTCAACTGCCTCTTTTTGCTTTATCAGCAGCTGCTTGTGATCTGTCCCTCAGATGATTAATTTGTTTGTTTCACTGTCGCGCCAGCAGGCAAACGTCAAGAATGAATGCCTTGGATGATCTGGGTGACTTCATTTGACCTTTAAAGATCATGGGCGCCCCTGCTTGAAAAAGGCTCTTTTCAGCATGTGAACAATCTCTCCTTCGTAACATTTTCAGAGTTAGTCAAATTTTGACCTTTTTCACTTTCAGGAAACTCCTCCGTCGAAGATCGCCATTTCTTCATGTCTCACATTCATCGTGTATGGATGTTTGGGAAAAATGACTAAGGCATTTGACTGCATAGCCTCCTCTTGGTAGCAAGGCGTGCATTCTCCAGACTTAGTCAATTTTCAGCATTTTTCATTTTTTGAAAATCCCAGACTTAGTCAATTTTCAGCATTTTTCATTTTGAAAATCCCCTTCATCAAACAGCATCATTTTTGACCTTTTCCGCCATGGTTGTGTCGTTGAAGCTTTTGAAGCTTAGCTTTCAGCACCTGGTACTGGCCAATCTGCCATTAATGGCTGCGGAGGTTCTAACTTTGTTCCTAAAATAGAAATAGACCCACCAGAGTAAAACATGTCTTTTGATAATTCCGACTTGACCAATGTGATCGTGAAGCCTTTTAATCCTATCAAAATCATTTTCAATCATTTCTGGGAAGGTCCTATTTTCGGGGGTTTCCCTGAAAATAGGGGCGAAAAACCCTAATTTTCAAATTTTCAGAATTTTGCACGTGTGTTCTTTGACAAAAACCCACCAAGATTCTATGATTGGTTTGACCTAAAACAGACCTTTCATGGCATTTTAACAAGATTTAGCTCAATTTACACAGAATGCCAAAAAATTTATTTGGGGTACAACATACAGAACATTATTAACTAGCACGAAATTCTGTGCTTTCAATTTCAAAGTTCTTTTCTGCTGTTTGTCCATGTGACGTGGACATTCTCCATACGCTGAATAATACCAAAGAGGTGTGTACCATTCTTTTGCAGAATTAACTAGTAAGACTAAAGGTAAGTCTTCTTCAACTTCTTGATTTGAAAAATCTTCACCATTGCTCTTGAACTTGCGATCTCCATCCTCCGCCAATAACCTGCAAAGACCTTGCCCGCGAACAAGCTTGGTCGGCTTAATCTCCAGATCATATTCCTGAACTCTTGTGATCCAATTTCCTCTTTTCGTACCCATCTCCTGCTAAGTAAGCACACTTTTTACTGCTGGATCGGTGACATACACCGTAGTATGTAAATTCAAAAGATAAAATCTGAAATTCTTGACAGCTCTAACGACAGCATAAGCGTTCTTCTCGATCTGGGAATAATGCATCTCAGCATCTTTGAAATTAGCACTCATAAAAGCAATAGGAGATTCACCCTCCTCGCTGAGCTGTTGCGTCAAAATGGCAGACAATGAATGTTCCGACGCGTAACAATAAAGAATAAAATCCTTCTGAAAGTCAGGCCGAACTAACACTGGTGCATTAGCAATAGCTTCTTTTATCTTGGTAAAGTCCTGTTTGCCTTCGTCCGTCCACACAAATGTAGACATCTTTTTCATCATTGCTGATATCTCCTTCGTCAGCTCTGAGAAATCAGGTACAAATCTTCGGATAAAGTTAACTTTACCGAAAAATGAATGCACCTGCGTTTTGCTTGTAGGGAGAGATAGGTTTCTGATTGAATCCACCCGATTCGGATCTATTCTGGTACCTTCTTTGGAAACGATATGACCAAGTAGCTTGCCCTCCGTCACCGCAAAGATTGACTTCTTCGGATTCAAAGATATTTTATGATACCTACATCTCTCGAACACTTTCACGAGGTGTGAAAAGTGATCACTCCGTTTATCTGAGAAAACGGTTAAGTCATCAAGATAGACGACTATGATCTTATTCCTAAGATCCCCAAACGCTAAATCCATGGCTCTCTGAAAAGTAGCACCGGCGTTGATAAGGCCGAAAGGCATCCTCTCATAAGCAAACGTTCCCCACGGCGTGGTGAAAGCTGTTTTGATTTGATCCTCCTCAGCCACTGCAATCTGATTATAACCAGAAAAACCATCAAGAAGTGATAGCATTTCCGATCCGGTAACTGTCTGCAATGTATGCTCCATGATCGGTAAGGGATAGTTGTCCTTTAAGGACGATTGATTTAAGTTCCTGAAATCAACGCAAATTCTGATTTCTCCATTCTTCTTGCGCACAGGAACAATATTTGACACCCAGGTGGAATGATGAATAGGAAAAATTATTCTGGAATCCACCATTTTCTGAATTTCCGCATAAATAGTATCTTGAATTCGCGGATTGTAATGTCTTTGTTTCTGCCTGAAAGGCTGCACTTCAGACTTCAGTGGAATTGTGTGAGACAATTCAACGGGTGTGAAGACTTTTAAATCTTCGTATGACCAGGCAAAAACATCCTTGTACTGCTTGAACAAGGTGATAAACCTCTCAGTCTCGTCCGGAGTACAACACGTACCCAAATTCACAAGCCGAGGCTTGTCTTCAGTACCTATGTTGACTTGACTGTATTCTGACGAAGTATTCACCCCTGACCTTTTCTGATCTTGGATGTAACGATCATGCCTGTCAAAAATATCCTCTAAGGATACAAAACCTTTAGGAATCTGATTTCCTTTCAATTGTATGATTCCAGATTCTATAACCTCAGATTCTTCAGTAATTGACTCTTTGTGAGGAATTGAACTCCCTTCAAAGAACAATTCTTTGTAGTTGTCTCCCATGACGAGAAATTCTTTGATATCTTCATCATCACTGAAGACTTGCCAGTTGTCTGAATTATCAGGAACAGCTGGTCTATAGATTAACTCAATAGCAAATGAATTCTGACGAAAATCAGAATTAGGCATAAAAAGAGCGGCTGAAACTGCAAGCGCATCAGCTTTGCTATTGTTCATTCTTGAAATGTATTTGATATTAAATGCATCGAACCATTCGATTGCATTCCATACTCTCTGCCTATAGTTTTGGAGACGATTCTTTCTAACTTGAAATTGATCTCTGACCTGCTTTACGATCAGCTCTGCATCTCCTTCAACTTGAAGCAGCTTGATCCCCATATCCTTTGCGTTTTTGAGACCTAACAAAAGCGCCTCATATTCTGCAGTATTATTAGTGCAATCAAATTGCAACCTATATGCAAAAGGATATAAACGACCTTCGGGAGAGATAATCACTACTCCCGCTCCGGAACCTGAAGTCGAACAACTGCCATCAAACTGCATCGTCCACACTTTTGATTCTTCATCTGGTAATTCGGTGGAAAGTGCAAAATTCTGACAATCATCTGTCACTTCAGACACCATAGCGTATGTGCCTGGACCCGTGTCTTGATACAACACTTGAGCATGTGGGTCCTAGGACTTAACCACTGTAAACTTTGATTTGGTTTCCGGCTCTAATTTGAAAGTACCTTTCTTCAATGGGATTGTCGCGAACGACCAATCCATCTGTATTTCTCCTCCGAGATCCTTGCAAAAACTTCTACTAAGTAACATCCCGTAACTGGTAGGAATATCAGCTACTAGGATAGTCATCATAATCTTCTTTTCTGGACACGACGCTAGCCTCACTTGCGCATCTTTGAGTTGACCAACTAACGGCACCGGTTTGGACTCAAGTGAGTAACACTTTTCCTGAGTCGGGGTGCACGAAAGTCCCAACGCATTCATAATCTGTAAGGGCATTACGTTGTCTGAAGCTCCACTGTCAATTATGCAATTGCTCAGCTTGAAACCTCCTATATATAGAGATATATAAAACAGCCTCGGCTTCTCTTCTACAGGAACTGAGGATTGTAACAATGTCGGCTGAACGACATTCTTCTTCTTAAGAACGTTCAAGATCCTATCCAACTGCTCTGGATGATCTTGTAAATACTCCAGCTGAGATATCTGCATCTTAGTCTTCATCATGGAAGAAACGATGTCAAAGCTTGCTGAAGACGTATCTAAAGCTGCTGGCAAGATATTCTCTTGTGAAGGTTTTTGATTAGAAGTAGAAACTACTTCTTTTGCTTTCATATTCAAATTCCACTTTTCCTCTTCCTCCTGTGCTTTGAAATGTTGAGCACGGGTGAACACAGGTGAGGTGATATTCTCATGATTCACTGCAAGAGAAAAACGACGGGATTCTTCTTCTCCTCAATAACGGGTTCTCTATCAAAATATCCCGTTGCGGAGTCGCCATCAAACTCGTCTGTCTGTGAAGAGACGACATTTGAACTGGAAGGTATGAAGTCTGAACTAACACCTCTGGAGTAGAAGTTGTTATGAACAGCCTATGCACACTACGCAATGAGTGCTCTTCAAATTATGGAGGGGAAGCTCCCTCGTTATGCTTTGACAAATGTACTTGCAAAGGAAAATAAGCTAAAACTATGTCCTGTCTTTTTGTTTCAGCTGCTAGAGGTACAAGGCTTTCTTGAAAGAACTTTTACGTTGCAGCTGAGTTTTCTCTGGTTTTGCAAATCAACTAAACTACAACTTATATCTATCCAATCTCCTCAGGAAAACAGAGCAAGAGGAAACGGAGCAAGGTTTGACTATCGGACGATAAGCATGTTTAGACTCTCTACTTGAGGGCAAGGTGGCACAACTATCATCTCAATCTAAACAAGCTTATTGGGCACAACAGATTTAAGAATTCACTAAGACGATCTTATGGAACCCTGTGTGGCATAACACTCGATCGAAACAGCAAAGCCTTCACAAAACAGCCTTTATCTTTATAATCTCACGAAACCCTATGTGGCATAACCTTCGATTATATTGATAAAGATTCACGAAACAGATTTATCGCTGCAACTTCTCGAAACCCTATGTGGCATAACGATCGATCACAATGGTAAATTAACACAAAACAGCCTTATCACCTCAATCTCTTTGAACCCTATGTGGCATAACAATTGATTTCAATGATAAAGATGTTCAAACAGATATATCTATACTATGGAAAGAATTCAGCATTACAATCTTTCGAAACCCTATGTGGCATAACAATCAATTGCAATAATGAAGACACATGAACAAATACCAAAAAGAGCAATATTGAGGGCAAGGTAGGCGCAGCATATATTTCTCTCTCAAGCAAAAGTTAATTACAAATGAGCAAAGCTCTTATTTATATACATCAAGGTGTAGGGAACCCTAAAATCACCTTGTGTTAACTACAGTCTCGCAAATGCATGCAAGATTAATTATTAAACCCTAATGAAGTAAACTATACAGTCAACTGGAAACTACCCTCAGTTTAACTGAAACATCTAATCTAAAAATGGACAATTGTGCGAGCATGCACGTCCTTATTGAAAGCAAGTTAACTGGAAGACTAACATCAGTTAACGTAAAACCCTAAATAAAACTCCAAGTGTGAAGGGCGAATCTCAGAATAGATATGCATGTGATGACAACTTCGAGTTAACTGGAAAGGGTAACACCCAGTTCAACTCGTGTGTGTAATGTCTATCCCGAGAGGCGGGAACTGAAGTTCACTATGTGATCCTCAACAAATCAACCCTCAATGAGATTGTTAATCAGACCACCATCCGAGCGCATGAGACTCGACGGCGATGCTATGTCGATGCAGATGTCCTCACCACCGTGATCCGAGATCAAGTCTCTCTCGCCTCCTCGTTTCATCGAATAATGCCGACATGACCTGTAGTCGGTGCAACCTTTACAGCCAACCGGCCTCACCTAAAATGGTATGAATGAGTGTCAAGTTCTAATCAACATCGTAAGCTCCAATGAGGCACCACCCTCGATCTGATAACGGCACGGTAAGCGAGACACAAGAGTCCTCACGAACCTGAGTGCACTAGTGACGTGCTCTCTACTCTCAGCCAATTCTGATGCCAAGCTGTCCTCTATCTTTGCTCTGAAAACCAACTGTGTCCTCCAAGAGTAGATAGCCTCTCTGTCTTCTGCATCTGTGACTGTGTCATAAGCCAAACTCAGGTGAGCAATCATAATTTCATCCCTGGGTTTGTTAATAGCCATATCCCGTTCCTCATCCTGAAGACGAATACGGAGCTCTCGTGCATTGTACCGCAACTGATATAACTCTGTAAGTATAGTATGGCCTCTAGCAACGAAATCTTCCTCCCATTCCTCCAAACGCTTGCCATATGCAACTAAGTGATTGAGCTGACTTTGCTCTACTGGTGGCTCAAGCATCGGTGGGAGTGTGTTGATGGCTTCTGGTCTGTGCACAAGGCTAGAAATGTACTGACGAAGCTGTCTGATTTCAGCCTTGAGGGCTGCTTTGTCCTCTCCGTCCTTTAATATTCTGTCCCTGGCACTGTCTGTAGCAACTTGAAGAAGATCAACCTGAGTCTGGCGTGTGCTGCGACCAAGGTTGACTATGATAACTTCAAAATCTTGAGATTCCCACTCCAGCCCGCCTTCCCCTCGCGGGAGGTAATGGGCGATCTCAACGATAACTTCCATGTCATTTCACATGAAATCCATGTTCTTAACTCTTTATCTCCGCGATCTTGATAAATGTCATCGAAATTGGAATGATTGAGAACATAAGATGGCTGCCTCCTCTTCCTTCCTAGCTGAGTCTCGATCCAAGATGAATCTCTGCTAATGCTACTAGAAGGGTCTGCACTAGCGACAGGAGGTACTGATGAGAGTGAGTGTGTAGAAGACTCACTGCGAGGTGGAGAGTCTAAGTCCAATTCAATGTGAATTGGGACTGGTGACGGCTCTGGAACTGTTATAGGAACTTGAGGCTAAACCTCAGGTACTGGCGGGCTCTGAGCTGATCTCTGAACTGGCTCTGTGATAAGCGGCTGTCTGTCAGGCTCTGTGTGTGAAACAGTGGCAAGTGCCTTGCCCTTTGAATTATTTGGCGCTTGTATTTTCTTAGGAGGGTTACTCCTCTTCTTCTTGTTAGGTTTTGACGAAGAAGGTAGTGAAGGATTCACCACTACCGGCGGCTCTGCTCTAGGAACACTTACTCTTCTTGTCTTCTTGCTGTCGAGGTAAAGTATACTGTTCTGGATGACTCTACTTGACCTCTCCTTGACCGTTGCATATTCTTTGGCGTACCAATCTACTACTGGCAACGGTTGTGTATCTAATTCGCTCAAAAACTGGAGAAGAACCTCTCCTCATCATCCGGGATAAACCTCCTACATCCTCCGACAAGAAAACAGAAACTGTGGAGAGAGAAGGGTCAGTGAATCAAGGCTCGCGAACCTCGAAGTCATCTGAGCAATTTGCCCAGTAATCCTCCATAGAAGGCTCGTGATATGTGCCTCCAGCGAGGCGAGTTGTATAATGACCTGAAAGGTCATAGGCACGTGCTTCGACAAGATAATTAAGATGATATCTCTCAAGTTCTTGTCCTGCGATCTTTGCATCAATTGCGGACTTGCACCAATACATTCCAAACTGAAAAGGAAAGTTGAGTGATGGTCTATGCCTGCGGCGTAGAAGACGATGAACATCATGCATCTGTCTAAGGAACTCCTGAAAGATTGTCTTATCCGAAGGATAACGTGGAAGCATAGCTGGATTTCCTGTGAAGCCGTATACTCGGATGTAGGTGTATGTTGGGAACTGAATAAACTAATTCCGCTTCCATCCATCCATCACGCTTCTAGCAACCGGTGATACAATTTTAACATGCACTTCCCGTCCAAATTCTCACCGGTAAGTCAAGAAAGCTTCGAACACGCTTTGAAATGACGCTCACTGTGAACTCTGCTGATCATAATATCGATAAACTTCAACAAAGGAGAATGCCCACTTTGTTAAGTCCTCTCGAATTGACCCCCGATAAGTTTATCAAGTACATCTAGATATGAACACATGTGAAACTCATGAGCAACTAAGAAACCGTAACTGCGGTGTGAGAATGTCACGATGAAGGATGCCTACCATAATGCTCCCGCCGTAAATGATGCACTAATAATGTAATACATCCAAGGCTGGAAAACATTTGCATGTGCTTTGACCGGTGACACGCATTCAAGAGGTGATTAGAATCACAGATCATCCTTTGTATTCACCACGACTCCACATTGTTTGGCAATCTGTTCTTTGCTTGCTTTAACCATCTTTCTGCCATTTTCTTCTGACATTTGTCCACATCAGCATCAAACGCTTGTGCACACTGCTCCATAGAAACAACTAGGCTGTTCGGATGTTGAGGAATGCCAAAACTCCTCTCGATGTCTACAGGTTTGAGACTGCAAATGACCCGTCCGTCAACTGACGCTATCTCACGAGTAGTCGGATTGTAATGCTTAATGCAAGCCATCACAAACTCAACACAATGAACGGAGATAGGTATGGAAGCGGCCTCTAGTAAACCAGACTGCTCAATATTCTGAATGATTGAACTTTTGATTTTAACTGGGTCTAGCACTGCCTCTGGCAACACTTTGTGAAGGTCTGTCTCAACCACCCTGCGGAAATCATGAGTAAGGACGGTTTTGGTCCTGTATTCAAGCTGAGTGAACTGCATTTTGAAAAATTAGCCTGTTGACTGTGAACTCGGCTATGTTCTGACAAGATTTCTGGTATCTAAAAATAGCCTGCGAGAGTTAAAAATAGCCTTTCGAAGAATTATTTTCAGCGAAAAATCTGAAATATGGGTTTTGTCCCGAAAAGGATTCTAAGACAACCCAGAAGGTCAGATTTGCGAAAACTCAACTTCTACTCGATTGTACAGAGATTTTCACTTGAGAAAATTAGCAATTCGAGAACGAATGTTCTGAAGCTAAAATTTGTGAAAAATCAAGCGTACAAATTCAACTCGAGGAAATTATATGGAAATGATCCAGATACTGAGACTTATCAAATTCGCCAATTTCAGGAACATGCACAATGTATTTTGTGAGAAATCTGAGATTTAAAGGATGCAAAAGACGTTTTTTCATGTCTTCTTTTGTGAAAATCGCCCAAGATTTCTTTGAATAACTGATATTTGTGAACTTGAATCTGCAAAAAGATATGTTAGGAATAATCGCCTCTGTGAATTGATGAAGATTTTGCCTCTGAACTGAAAAAATTCCCCTTGTTTGGGAAAACCACGAATTGCTCCTCTTGAAATTTGCGCCTTTTAAATGAATGAAATTCGAATTTTCCTTGAAGAAAATACGAATTTGTATGAATTTGAGGTTTTGCCTTTGATTGTTAAATACGCCTTTGAATATCAATTCGCCTTTGAAACCTCTGAAGAATTGCGAATTGTTTTGGAAAATTGAATATGCCTTTGAAGATTTGCGAATTGCTTTGAAAATGTGCGCCACTATCTCTTCTGAAGAAATACGAATTTATTCTTGAATTTGCTTTAAACTTCGATTTCCCTTTGAAGATATGAATTTGCCTTAGAAAAATACGAATTTCATTCAAGATTAATTTTGCTCTTGAGAAATACAAATTCTCTTTGAAAGCTTGTGAAGAACAATGAAGATGGCGCCACATATAAATAATAATAAATTCGGACTGAATTGTGACTGCAAGAATTCATAAACCCTAACCAGAATAGAAAACCTCTGATTGGTTGCCTTTCAGTTCGACTGCCACTGTCTGAAGTTCAAATTTGAAAATAATAATAAAATAATTATTATCATGCAATGGCTTAAAATAGACATATTCAACTTCGACAAACCGGTTGAAGCTCAGATTCATCTTTTCGACTTTTACCGGATTCGAAAAGTCATCTCTTATAACAGAAGGCCCATTTGCTCAAGATACTTCATTTTTACTAACTCCTATTTAATAGCCGACAAAGACTGCCAATGCATCGGCCAACTTTGGACACCGATTCTGGATGATCCGCAGGGATGCCTAGACCGATCCGGAGATAATCAACTACCTACCGAACAAGGAAGAAATGTGTGCCGGGAGACAACCTAAAATCCATCGCTTAACCCTTTGAAAATTATTAGGCGACTGATTAGGGAATTGTTTATCGGGTTCCGCATCTTTGTCATTTCAACCGCCATCCGACGTCAACGGTCATTGACGGTGAACTGAACTCGCTATCACGCAGAGGACGAAGCTCACGGCATGACTGGAGATATTCTCAAAGATCCGATGATCGTGATGCAATTTACAACTAAAAGTCGTGTTATGGGCCTCAAAGAAAGCTCGCCCATGGCCACCCTTTGTCATTTCGACGAAAATCAAACGTCATCAAAATACCCTACTTTGACAGTTGATATCTGGAGCTGGGATGACCTGATTCAGGCATTATCTGTTTTAACGGACAGCCAGAAGGGCCCTTAAGAGAAGTCACTGGAGGTGACGAGGCAAGAAAACTGCTTCTAAGACCTCAAAAACTCCAGTGCGTATTTTAAATAAAATTACCACTCCCAGACTCGAGCCACTTTTCGGACGTCTTCTCTTTGCAATATTACACTAAAGACCTCGCACGCACGAGCGATTGCCAAATGCTGAAGGCTGACGGCTATGCTCGTTGGGAAGATAAATTGACTACGCTCAATAGTTGTGAAGACTTCAAACGCGAACGGGCTCATCTGACCAGCCTAAAGGCTAGGCGCCTTAAGACTATGAAAATGCACTGAAAACCATTTGTTGGTCCGCCCGTAAAATTACGTGCTTGGTAGAATCTCCGCCACGACCACTAGGAACGTCGGATTGACAAGCTGAATGATGCGTCGCGGAGCTAGGCTAGTATACTCATCATGTCGTGGAAGACCTATCCGCAAAATATTGCCATCTTGAGGATTCCCACAAATTTCCGCTTGTACTTCTGCACTAGTATTAAACTGAGAAGCTCAAACGGAAGTATTTTAAGCCGATCTTTGGATGATCACGAATCCTGAGAGTCGGATGACTGCACTTGATATCTCGTTGGATAAGCAGACTAGTTGTGAACGGATTGACCGCATCCGGCAACGAAACTGTCGAGATTTACCCCTTCCTTGAGATGGGCGCCCTCAGGCTAGAGGCGCGCTTTTGCCTGAAAAGAGCAAGATTCTCATCTCCTAAAATGTAGGGATTTTAACTTCTGTTGCTGATAACCAGAGCTGTGAGTCTCGGAATGCTTCGCTGGATAGCTCGACGGATAGCCAGACTGATTCTGAAGAGATTGACTGGATGCTTGAGCATTTTAACCAGAATCTTGACCTTCAACAATTTTGCGAGGAACTCCGAAGCGAGAAATAATATTCTCCTTTAGAAAACTGCAAACCACTTCAAATGTAGCTCGTTTAGTAGGAATTGCCTCAACCCACTTTGTAAAATAATCTGTTGCTGTAAGGACATAAACATGCCCCTTACTGGAACTTGGATTGACAGGTCCTACAAAATCAATACCCCACTGCTGAAATGGAGCGTCTATAACAACTGGCCTGAGAGGAAAGGATGCCAATTTCACTTTACCAGCAAACTGCTGACATAACTGACATTTGTACACCCAATCATATGCGTCACGAAACATAGTTGGCCAATAGAACTGTGCTCGTAGAATCTTAAATGCAGTGACTCTCGATGAAAAGTGTCCTCCGCATGCCTGATTGTGAAAAGCCTCTAACAACCTTCGCTGCTGATCTTTTCCGACACATAATAGGAAAGTTCCGTCAAGGCCACGCTTGTACAGTGTTGGCGTTTAAATTAGCACCTCTGGAGTGCTGATTGTAAACGTTCAGCTATTTCAAATGTTTTGCAACACTTCTTCGTTATTTAAAGAGGAGAAGTCCCTCTCTGCGCAATGCGTAGGGAAGGGAAATGTAACTAAAGTTCCTATCTTTTTATGCTTCAGCGGCAGGACACAAGGGTGCACAAACACAATGCGCCGTAGCTAAGCTTTTCTCTGGTTTCTGCAGATCTCAACTACAACTAACTAGCTTCTATCTATCCAATACCTTCAAGGTAAATAAAGCATGAGGGTAAAGGAGCGGGAATGGGTTGGTTGGATCACCTGAATTTGCCGTCTCCCGAGAATATGACCGAGGCTCTGAACTCTCGGGTACACACCAAGATAAGGTTGGTACAAGCAAACACTCTACACGGTAAACTAGATCTGAGACCTGCCAAGGAGGAGGGACTCCTATCCGAGGTATGGGCTTAGGAAATAGTTTACTAGAAACAACAAAATCACGATGCCTTGGCCAACGAGCTTGCTAAGGAGGAGGGACTCCTATCCGAAGTATAGCTTGGAAGTCAACACATTAAACAACATCAAACGATAACTGTCAATAACAAATATCCAAGGAGGAGGGACTCCTATCCGAGGAGGGAAATGAGACAACAAGTTATTAGACACAAGACATAGACATAACTCAAATAAGATGATCAAAATGCAAGCGCCTTCTGATATTCTTCTTCAATGCTTCATCAATGAACTACAAAAGTTGGTGCTGTGTTGGCAATTTAAATCATGTACAATTATTAATCGCCCAAATGAACTCTCATCCAAGAGGGAATAAGTATTCGCCTTCAGTTTTGGCAACAATGGCGCAGCAATTTTGCATAGCAAGTAAAGGTTAAACAAATAATGAGCCCAAGGCTCTTATTTACAGAACTCAAAGGAGTGGGCAACCCCAAAATCTCCTTGAGTTAACAATGAGTTCTTGCCAATCAATTAGCAAGATTTATTCCTAAAAAGGGGAAACAAGCAGTTAACTGGAAAACTACTTCAGTTAACTGAAAGTCAACAAAGAGTCAACTGAAAACTACTTCAGTTGACTGAAAGTAAACTAAAGGTGAACTTTAATGAAAGTATCCCTCCAAAATAGACATCCACATTTAGTGGAGATCTAAGATCCACAAATCATGGAAGCCAATTAGACATCCTTAATCAGTGGGATCTGACAATGCATGATTTAAGGAAAGTGGAGTTAAACTTGGAAAGAGACATCAAGTTAACTCCAACTACATTTAATGTCATCTTGAGTTGACTTGGAAAGAGGCATCAAGTCAAACTCAAGTATCATAAATGCCACTTGGAGGGTAGGACGTCCTTCTTTGGTGCATTTATAGCTTTTCTCATTTCACCATTTCTGGTCAACAGCTCCTTGATCTATGTGTTGACTTCTTCCGTCTCCAGATATTCAATGCTTTGATGACACGACATCTCTTCTTGCGCAAGCTATTGCTCTTGGTAACTTTGGCGGCTTCGTGCTTGGAATGATCTCTTCGCAGCTAGCAAGCCAAGGTGCTTACTACCACGCGGGAGATGGTAATATTGGTCTTTTTGCTGCAAGATCAGTCTTTCTTACTTCTTCGTCCAGAGTAACTGCTGCAGGTCTCCACTGAGCGGGAGATGTATTCTTTTCAAAGATAAAGATCTGCAGACTGTTGGTGATGTCCGTTTGCTCTCCAGCAATGTGTGTAAGATCTGGTTGGAGAATTGCTGGTGCAAGGTCTAGTTGTTCAATTGGAGTCCAAGGACGCCAAATTGTCATTCT
>VDFB02210816.1:49764-95038 GCA_007258455.2 Sequoia sempervirens | reverse complement strand
ACTCAATCATTCAAAGTGAGATCTTTTCCTCAACATAATACTACACACTAAAAAAGTAGACAAATATACAAAGGATTGGTTGGACCCACACATAATTAAATAGTTCCTTGGCTAAAGAGTTTATTGATTACATACATTTAAAATATTATCTTTGATTAAATAGATAATTCAATAAATTTGACTAAGCATTAACATGTTTGAACGCTTTTTTTTTTTTTACATGTATTAGTTTTGTCACTTGACAATACATATCTAAATCTATCTATACAACTAACTTTATATTATATACAAAAAAATCCCAAAAATTTCTTTGTAAAATATGTTGGTAGTACTTATATTATGTTAGGTCTAACCTTATACACTTATATGATGCATTCAATGGATTAAATGAAGTAAAAAACAATCCTCTGGTCTTTGATAAGGCATGTCCAAACTTAATGCATTCAACATATTCAAGTATAGAAGAATATATCTTCTAATCTTTTGTATTACTTGCACTAGTTTAATTATAACATTTCATATTTAATTTTCCTAATTAAAGATAGTTAAGTTACTTTTACATATCAACAAGACTAATATCACCTCATATTTGACCCTATACAACCAATTCTAGATTTCATTATTTCAACTAAAATTTTTAAAAATAATTCCAAACATACATAAGCTTAATCATATACACTATTATTTGACATTCTGTAAAACCCCACCACGTAACCTAGAGGACGATGCAACACTATGTAAGCACAACTAATTTTTTTTTTAAAGAGAGTAACAATAACAAGTAAAGTAATCTACTTTACACACATACATCCTCTAGGCCACACAACGCGTCTACATGTGAATCCCAAAACTTACAAAATTAATCTAACCATAGCAAATGAAATTAACTCATGATAAACAACATACATCAAAGCATTAACCCATTGCATAATATACAAGTATAATAAATAAATTCTTCCAAAGATTACATTAACTCAATACACCATTACAAAGCTCATCTCCAAGATAAGATAGATCATAAAAAATGATACAATTACAATATACATAGATCCTCCTTGATTACAAATGAGAAGTATAAATACATAGTGTCTCACTGATACAATGAACATAAAAGAAGTAACATATCCACATATACACACGAGCTCTCCAAACTGGAAGATCCCGCCATCACGAACAAGCAGAGAAAGCCCAACAGTGTAAGGTGCACGATCCACCCAGCCATGTGGTACTTGTAGGCCCAACCCCCGTGCTAGGAGATAGTAAAAGGTAACTAAGAAAAACCTACTACTTCTAGACACAGGAAACATGCAAAACAACACTGTACCAGTAAACACATAACATAAGGTTACATTGCTTCCAAAACCACTGAATCAAGTATATCCACTGTACAATACAAATTGACTGTTGTCATAGGAGCAGTGTCATCACAAAGGTTGCATGGGTTATCCTTAGGAGATCTTCCTAGGTCCCGACCTCCATCCTGGGTTATCCTGGTAACCTCTCATAAACTCCAGCCCCACATGCATACTAGTGTAGAATCAATTATCTTTTGAGAAGACAAGATAACAATCTTACCATTCTAGGCCTTCCCAACTCATCTCAAGTCTAATACAAGCCCTTGAGCCAATGAGCGAGGCTAAATTATCAAGTTAGATGTATTAAGCTACCCTTTCTTTTAATATAGGTTATTTAATTTCCACTGATTAAATTGACTCTCACATGAGTTGTCCTGGCACCACTTTGTGTCCTGGCCCTCGTTGAAATCCACTCCCCTATTTACAACACAATATACTTATTCCACAACCCATGGGTAGACAGTGCACTAAAACTGATATCAAATAACCATCATAACTCAAGAGGTAACACATCCCTACATATGTCAAATACTGAATCCCAGCTGTGTGCACTACCCAAGGAAATCTCAAAGGGTGGACAAAAGATACAACAACCCTTTCACAATTTACAATCTTTGGAAGACTTACATTTCACAATAACAAATATCCCCCCAATACACAATTACAAAAGAATGTGCAATTAAAACAAGTCACTCAAGTAATTAAATGAACTACCATTAAGATTTCCTAAATCCAAATAAATCAATAAATCATATTTAAAATACATCATTTAAACATAACTCCAATTTATAAATCAACAACAAATTGAACTAAATGTTTTAACTTTCAGTTTCACAACTACTCATAATAATTAACTCAATTTCCACAATTAAAATAATCAATTATTAAAGGATAACTATTGTGCTTGCATGCATCTAAAGCAATAAAATCCATCTAAATAAATATCCTTTTTAAATATATATATATATATATATATATATATATATATATAATTCCACCATAATCCAATTCAAACAATAACACACTGCATGGAATAAATCATTTTAATTATAATTCTATTTACAATAGAAATAAAGAAACTAAAACTAATTGTTTAACTCCAATTTTCTCAATTACCCAAAATACTAAACATCAATCTTCCTAATAAAATCATTTTATTATCAAATATCTATTAGTGCTTTGCATGCACCTATTGTAATAACAACCATTAAATAAATATATTTAATATGTATATATATAATTAAATATTATTATATATACATATAAAAATATATATTATTTATTTATAAAATAAATTTCCCTTAAAAGAAAATCATTTCATTTAAAACAAAATCCATTTTTCTTTTAAACTATTTCATATTAAAATTATCTTCCCGTGCTTTTGCATGCACCAATTTTTCAATTATCCAATTAAATAAATATTTATACTTATAATATATATATAATATATAATATACATATTATAAATAATATATATAATAGATATTATATATATAATATAATTATATATTTTATATTTTAAAAAGAAAACATATTAAAAAAAATATTGAATCACAATAATTAACAGGGGCGGATGAAATGGAAAGAAAATCATTTAAATGGCTGGTGAGGGAGTTGCATACGCAACCAATACAAGGCTGTTGTGGACGCTACCTTTGCAGTTGAACCCCATATGGGGTCGTTGTTGTGGAAAGCAGCGTTGGGTGCTACCTCCACAGTAGCGCCTCCCTATGGGGGCGGCTATGGGGGTAGCTCCCCCAGCCCTCCATTATAAACATAAAATTTTATTTTAATTTTTTTTTCAATTTCCCTGTGTTTAACAAAATCGCATACGAACATTTACAGTCACAGGAAAAATTCACAAAAAACTCCAAATAAAATATAATATATTTATATATAAATATGTATATATATATCTATCATATATAAATCTATCAAACGATTGTTCTAGTTGGACAAATAATTTTCACAAAATAAAAGTTCTCTACATAAAGAATTTTATAAATTTACCAGAGGATTTTCAATTTTTCAATTCATTCTTACGAAGATTTTCTAATTCCTATATTGTTTCCTTTTGACTTTTCTATTGTTTAAAATAATAATTTCACAGAAGATTTTCTACAGAGGCACAATCTTTCAATTTAAACAAAAATACAAAGCTTCTACAAATAATGAAATCCTCTTCTAAAGAAAACCTTTCCAATTTGCAAAACAATAATAAACTAAATAACCTTTTCAAATTAAATTTACAAAAACAATAAAAAACCTTTTCCAGAAGATTGGTTGATTCAAAGTTTGATGCAAAGCTTCCCTTTAATTTCCAACTTTTCCAAAGCCTCTTCCCAGAAGAATTACCACTTTCCAGAGAACAAAAAATAATCCAGAACCAAAAAAGGAATGCAACAAAACTAGATCCCTAAATTTTTTGAGAGCTTCTATTTCCAAAATTTTAACAACCCAAAACAAATTCAACCACTTTAGAATAACCTCTTCCTTCTGTGAAATAACCTCTTTTCATCAATTTCAATAATTCTCTTTGTGAATCAATTTCCAACTACTGTAGTAAAATATCTTCTAACTTCGAGTTACAAAACAAATATCTTTTCTACAACAACCACATATATTTCTAAAGATCTTTTACAGATATTATGCATTTGAAAATTAAATAACTTATTTATTTCAAATCAAATTAATATAATAATAAAATAACTTTATAACATAAATTAAATTAATTAATTTATTAGTTCTAAAGCCTCAACATCAATAATCCAGATTAATTAAATAACCCATCATAACATTTATAAATTAATTCTCACAAATAAACCTTGCACAATAAATAAAATAACAAGGAAAACGTGGATATAGAATACGACCAATACATGGACTGATGACACACTGTACTAGGGTAAAGGTTTGACTAGGTAACCCGTTACTATCTCCCAATCAACATTACTGTTGGGTAGTGGACATGCTCAGACCTGTGAATCCAGGTGAAGTTGTTATCCTGTACCTGCAAACCTGCAACAAAGCATATGTCGTACATGTATCCAGATAATAAATCATACACACTGTGAAGAGAGAATTGCGGAAATCACAGGGCACTCACATGCGAATGATGCAATCCCGTCCTCTTCACCAATACAGTCACATCAAGACTGACGAAACAAAATATCAATAATCAACATATGAGCATATTCAATATTATCTCAAATAACAAGTATGCTAATTAACAACATAACATAAAACAAGAAGCATCCACATAGTGTATCATCTCATCAAAATATAACACCATCATCGCTCCACTATCAGTGATCGAATAACAATAATATAAAATATGGTCTATCAATATATCTGAACTGCCAGAAAAAACATAGCAAATCAGAAAGGTGTTACACATTTCTTGAAAGAATGATTCTTAATTTAATAAACTTTCCAATCTATTAGCTATGATATTTTAGATTTTGAATAATTATACATATCTTTTGTTAGACTACAATTTTTTTAATCTTTTCAAGTGCTTGGTTATTAGGTATCACTTCAAGCATGCTCTTAGGGTAATGAGAACAAGAAAATGAGTAATGAATAATCTTGAAACAATCAAAGCATGACATAAGGCATCTTCAATTCCATTATATATGCACATATTCCTAAATAAGTATACATGAAAATATATTCGATCAAGTGTCAAAGTCATCAATTTTCACTTTATGGGCTTTTATCATTAGAACACTTTAGGTATCTTAACTACTTTTTCGTCTCACTCATCATCCCTCTCTCCAAATCTTGTGACATGTGCTTCTCTATTTTTAAACCCTTCTAAATTAGCATGATAGGATATCGACATTCTTTAGCTTCATACTTCCTATTCCCTTATGTGACGAATTCAATCCTAGATGAAAATTTCATTTTAGATTATTAAAAATGTATAAGAAAGAAACCAGTAACATAGCAAATTGATAATACATATTATTATTCAATATAACAATTCACAATAGTTTCTTACGAACTGACATGTTATCTCTTCTTTTATTAGATATATTAAAGATTGTTTTACTTAATTACATACATCATATTATAGTAGATAGATACTTCAAAAATATATTAAGAATTATTTTTTAAGAAAATATGAATTAGAAGAAATACAAGATGCAATGTAATTCTTTTTATGATCATCTATATTTACAATCATACAATTTGAATAAAATATATGATTTAAAAGAAATAGAAGATGAAACACACTTCTTTCTATTATGATCATTATTATCAAATATGATCATATATATTTGCAATCATACAATTTATGCCATCCACTGAGGTTTAAATCTTCAGAAAGTGTAATTGAACCAAATTCAACTTTTAAGTAACTTTGATGGATTGGTTCCCCTTATCCATAACAACTTAACTTTACAATAACTATTTGGCCAAGCACATTTGAAATATTATAGATTGGGAGTCCTTGTCTTTTGCTCAATCTTTGCAGTTTCTTCAGCTCCTTCATAATGATTTGGTTTGATCATTCTAATATTTTTTCATTAGAATTTTGTGTTAAGTGACTTTGATGGATTGATCCCCCTTATCCATAACAACTTAACTTTAGAATTTAACTATTTGGCCAAAGCACATTTGAAATATTATAGACTGGGAGTCCTTGTCTTTTGCCCAATCTTTGCACCTTCTTCAGCTCCTTCACAATGATTTAGTTTGATCATTCTAATCATTTTTCATTAGAATTTTACATTTTGCTGGTTTTAAAGATTTTTTTATTTCCTAAAGAATAGGTTTGAGAAAAACCTCCTTAATTTTTTATCTTTGGAATTTTAATAATAATTATTGCTGTTTGAAAATCTTTTATAATTTTTTATATTGTTAATAATTTTTATATTTATTTAAAAGAAAACAATACAATTTTTATATAGTCGAATTGTTTGCTATATAGATATACATATGGATAACAGTTGCTATCCTCGTCGACGTATTGTTGAAGCCAAAATGGTATCTAAAGTGCTCACAAGACACTGGTATTTTTTGGTAAGACAAATGTCCCAAAGCAGCATTTCTTGGTATGTTGATTGAGTGTTTGCTTTAATACGAGAGTTTGATGCATTGCATAACTCTCAAATTTGCCTTTATTGCATGGCAAGCACACGCGCCATTCCAGGCATATGTTGTGTGACACAACGTTTGATTATTTTCACTATTCAAGAAAAAGTTGGTATACAGTTTAGCCCCTTGCTGTAAATTCTGTACCAAGTTTAGATGGGTTTTGTTTCAATCACTCTCAACGAGCTTTCTTGGCAGTTTCCTCATTCATACTTCATTCCCATTTCTCACATACCAGCCAAAAGAAAAAAGGTGTAGTGACCCAGATTAGAATAAGCAGTTTATGTCTTTATTCCAAACTTCTTTTCTGAACCAAACTTGTAATGTTACCTGCCTGTCTATTCCCTTGGCATGATTGATAAAAACCCAATTCCAAACAGCAACGGAATTGAAAAGATAACAGACCCAAACAAACAAAAAAAATCCACTGAAAATATTGTTTAAATTCTTCTGCAAAGGACAAAATATCTGTACATATTTATATTACTGAACATGGGGGTTCGGTTCCATAGTCCGTCCAAAAAGAGGACAACAATAATATTTTGGAAGATGATGCAAGGTGACTTCTACGTGAACTTCCACACAAATCTCTAATGCCTTGGGATCTGCCATGTCTCCAAAAGTCAACATTTTCATCGGTAAATAATATTGAAGATTTGAGTAGAAGAAAGAGCAGGGTGGTCGCAGATGGAAGAGCAGGCGGCGCAACCCCATGCACCACTGTTTGCTGGTCTCCTTCCTTGTCTCCACTGTGGGGCCCTCTTCTGCTTCCTTGGGCTAAGATATGCCAGCACCAGAAACTCTCTCCATGCCCACTTTCAAATAAATACAAGAAACATTCCATGCTATATATGCATCTCAACATCTCTCTCCCCATCTACTGCGTCATGTGTCCCCACCAATGAATTAACAGTTTAGATACCCCCTCCTCTGTCTACATTTGTAATAGACAGCTTATATATATCTCACAATGTTGCCTCCTAGGCTTCTTTGTAAGTTTGTTGATTGTGAATATAAATTTACCATTTCGTACATTGTAGTCAATGTATTGGTTGTTTCTTTGTGGGGACTGCGCGTATCATAGATAATTAGTACATTAGTCACAATCTATTGGTTGTTTTCGTATATTATAGTCAATGTATTGGTTGTTTCTATGTGGGGATTGCATGTACCATAAATAATTAATACATTGGTCACAACGTACTGGTTGTTTAAGCTCAACCCAAATTATTTCTAGTATATATGAGCGAATGACTTGTTCTGGGTTATTTAGGTTTCTAAATTTGTGTGGGAGAATAAGTGAAATAATGCATTAGTATATTTTCTTTTTTAGGAATTTTATTCTACATTATAGTTTGGTAAGACATTAGTGTACATTAGTGTTTCAAGTGATTTGAAAGGTGTGAGGGTAGAATAAGAGATGTGTGGTGTGAAAGTGGAATAATATTGGGCAAATAGTAGGGGCCCCTTTCCCACCCAGGCTGGTAACTATTGCTTCCTTGGGGTTCTAGCCATTTATCTGGGTAGGGGTCAAGTCGAACCCCAATGAATCATAGGGCCTAGCCCTCCCACCAGAAGGGAGGTTATATTGCCACCTTAGCAGTCAAGTGATTTCATCCCCTCTCGATACCCATGAGAGAAGTCATGGTTGGATAATCCACCTCGAAACCCTTCTCCAATGATCAACTACCAACATGAGACATAACGCTTGTGAATTCCTTTGGCGAAGAAAGGGCAATATTTGGAATAAACTATCCACCGAATTCAAGTAACTCATACTTATATAATTAGATGTTTGGTGTTAGTTAATCCATCCATCGTTATAGGGCTACTTGAATCCCTTTCTTAGACTATAAAACTTCTCTTTCCATTATGTGTGTGAATTGGACAATCCTATGATTCCAATCAATTTGCTTTACAATTATATATTTCAGATTTTTTATATAAGAGAAAAAATTAAATAATATACATTAATAATTTTACTTTTTAAGTTTTTTATTTGAATACATCAAAAATTTAAAATTACAATTTAAATAGAGATTTGAATAGATCATTTCAATATCCAAACTATAATAATTTACAAGTACATTTAAATGTATATTTAAAAAAAACCCTAAAATATAATTTATTAGCCAATCAATGGAGTTTGATGGTTGATGTCCCAACGGTTGGGCACTTTTGTTGAGAATATGCTGCTGGCTGAGGTTACTTTGGAGGAGTAGCACTTCTAGCCAAATACTATAATCCAAGGTTAATTTTAGCCTCCCGTGATATTGGTGGATTATCTATACTCTTCCAGTTTGTGATTCTTAATCCAAGGAGGTAATTCGAATTCCACTGTAGCATAAGCCAATGTTAGTTATATTTTTTTACAAGGCATGTCCCAAACATGGGATTGTTTAAAAGATCAAGATAAATCGAAACTTGAATTCCACTTAAGTATTAGGTGCTTATCATTTCATTGGGCTAAGTTCCAGAAAAGAATAGAAAAGAAATTGGGAGATGGTCCAGTTAATTTAAACCTACAACTACTATGAATCTGGCTTTTTTGATATGTAGGCCCTACTACTCTAATATAGTAGTCTAGTCTAAACCACTTCCTCTTTGAAGCACATAGCATGAAGTGTCCTCCTCAACAAGACTAGCGTCATCCTCTATTTCTTTAATCCCTGTGTAAGAGAGAACTTTCTCAATTTCTCAAAGTTAGGACATTGAAGAAGTTTATGTATTTATAGTATGAGGAGATAGTTTTTTCCTCTTTTTCACCCTTTACCGTTGCTTGTAGTGGTTGTCTGGCTTTCTTGACTGACAGTGTTCTTGGTGGTGAAGACATGTCGTGCCTAACGTCTTATCATGACAAGAAAGTGGATCATTCATTCTCTGATTTAACTAGCCCAAAAAAAGTATAACTAGACCAACTTACCAGCAGAACCTTCACACCCACATTACAAATTTCCTCCTTTCTTTGCAGTAGTCTCCTGAGGAAGCATGATTCAGTTTAACACTAAAGTGGTCATGGTCCTTTTAGGACTCTCTTTCTTATCATATTGCACTTCCAAACAGCTAAGTGATGAAGGTAAACTATTAGTCTTCTGTAATTTCTGAGCAGAAAGTCTGTCATCAATAATTGCTTACAATGTAGAGAAGAATTTAGTTTCACTCTATTGATTCTCATAAAAACATCTAATGCAGATGATATTATGAAGCTCAGAATATCAGACAGTAGTGGCTCTGGTGGTGGTGAATCAATCAGATCTCCTCCTCTGACAGTATGTATTATATATTATTAAGTTTTTTTATGTCAATTGTTTGAAGCTTTTGTGCTGATTGCCCATTGTAGAAAAGTTTCTTCATAACTACCTAACAGATAGATTTTGATTTCTAACTAAGGACAAACCAAACATTTTGTAACTTTTTCCAAGTAGAGAGAATTCTAAATATATATGCTTTCCTATAGTAATTCATTTCATTACTTTGGCAGGAGAGGTTAGCTCCCAATTTGGCAGGAAACAGGCGTTTATTAGGGAGGAAATATGATGAGAACAGCAATTCTGCTACTGAGGCCAAACATTTAGCTGGTGCAGAAGCAGAGAAAATGATTACTGCAGCTAAAAGCAGCCACACTCATCATCATCAACACCATAAAAAGAGAACATCAACAAAGAGTGCAGTTCCACCAACCTTGGTCAAGGGGCGAAAAAATGAAGAGAACAATGTTGCTGCAAAAGAGATGAACACACTTTCCTGGCATAAACACCATGAAAAATATGACAAACCAATCTTTCATGTGGATTATAGTGGCCCTAAAACGCACCCTCCCAAGAACAACTAGGAGCTTTAATCTTATAGCAAGCAGTAACATGATGTCATTTTCTACTAGAAATCAATACAAAAGACTGAAAATCCTGGATCTGGTATGTATAGACACTATATAGACCTAGATTTAAGAATTTACAGAGATAAAATACTGCTCTTTTGATGAGAGCAATGTTAGAGAGGACTGCTGTACCTTTATTTTAAATTTTAAATTTTAAATGATATAAAATGAAAAGAATATATGTACTTGGTTTGGTGTTTATGATTTCCTACACAATGAATCACAGGTGATTATTGCCATGCAGTATATTAAAGTAGATTGATTGATGATCTATTCTGACTATCGATTGATAATTTTCTTGCAAATGATCTCTTTCATTTCTTTTGATGTAAGATTTTGTTTAGTTAAGAGATCATAGTATGAACTGAATCCTTAGAATGATCTTGGTAGTTCTGGCCATTAAATTTTCATGGATTTGGATTTAGTAGTTGTGTTGAGTTGATCATTCAATCTAGATTGATAAAGCAGCATAAAGCTCCTACCTTAGAATTGAGATATATTGGCAGATATCATCCAAACAAGAACAGTAGCACCAGCCAAGTTAATTGAAATGGGTAATATTGTCTGATCAGTCAATTTGATAGTTCACTTCAAATTTTTCATTAGTTGATGAATGTTACAAGATTGAATAGCAAATATTTATGGGCATTCATGACCTTCCAAAGACTGTAATCGACAAGGCAATGCATATCTTGTCACTACAGTATGCTGGTTTGTGATGTGGTTTTATATATTAATCAGTCACGTAAAACAATGCATGCGTGATAACAACGGCCACATTCTTCAATAGTAACACCCGTGGACTTTTAGCACTTGGAACCTTATCCATGCTTTCTTCCTGATTTGAAAGCTATGTCGGCTGCTGTTGGATGCCATTTTATATTAGTCTCCAGGAGTGTTGTGCTTTGAGGAATTTTGGCAGTTTGTATTGTCATCCCATATACAGAGGAATTATATCTAGACTTTTGAAGTCCAGAGAACCGACTTTGCCACTGCATTCCAAATTTTTGAAGCTGCCAAGAACGTGCATTCATTAAAATTGCATGCCACAGTAGGGTTTAACTTTTGAAACAGTTTGAAACAGTTAATCTTTTCACCATGAACAACAGTATTTATCTGAGGTACAGGAAATTTGAAAATTTTAAATCATGTGGAGGTGATAGGTAAGCCTAATTACTGTTGATGCAGGCCGACATTAACAGGTGGATTGAGACACTTATTAATTAAGATATTTTGGAATTTTTACTCGTTTTGTACATCATTGGTAAAGAGATTGATAAGCTGTAGCTTTTGGGAGCAGGAGAAATTATTCCACACATTAATTGAAAGTTTGTCTCATTTTTTTCTTTCCTTTCACTTCACCTGAATAGTTGGCACTTTCGGTAGTAAGAGAAATCATTCCACAGGTTAAAAGATTCGGTGATTTATTATGAATTTTTCTGAACGATCCATGCCTTTTATAGTTAGTTATTGGGCTTTTACTTGCAGGTTATGGCATTCTGTTGTGAGCATCACCGTAGGGGTTTCTTTTATTTTAGAACTGCCTGGATTTACTCAAACTTTTAACTTTACAAAGATAATTACATTGAGGTGGAAGAAAGGTCTTCTCAAGTTTGTTTTCTATTCTTATATAGAGTTAAGGTTGTGAGGTTGAATAGGACAGAATCTGACATTGTTGAGGTTTTGAATACCATTTTGTTCTTGACAACTTGGTTACAGTTGTGTTATATTTTGTTTGACGACTTGACTGCAATTGTACTGTTCTTATGTAAGAGGATTTAGACCCTGTCAAAACCCTATTTTATCTTAATTAAAAACATTACAGTGAACTACTTTCAATGGAGTATTTACATAAATACAATTGATTCCATCAGGAACAGGCTAAATTATAGAAACATTTGGTCGACATATCAATTTTAGTTTGTACAAGTATTTAATGAGCAACTTTCCCACTCGTATAAAAGAAAAGGAAGGTCGGGAAAATATGAGGGCAGACATTGCATGTGCAACAACAGAGTTAATAAAGAGCCAAGACGATCTGACAATAGCTATTGCATTAAGTACATCTGGGGCATCCGAAGTCCCATTAATAAAAATTAACATAACCAATTACACAGTAACATATTTGATTATGCTATTCATCGAAGTAAAGTTGCTTGTATTTTCTAAGACGATATTGTATTTGCTTTATATGAGCTTACTGGTTCTACAGATTATCAATCATTTGTAAAGCTTTTCTTTTTGGGTAGTCCATGCTTCAGTCACCTATTTAATTCACAATAAGGTTCCGGTTGACTGTCCAATGTTATAGGGTTGTCAATCTACCTTATTGCTCTAGTAAGAATACCTTATAAGCAGAAAATTCTATGAGGAAACATGGACTTTTGATAGGTATTCTTATATTGCTTCCAGTTACACAATGTTGGGTGTATTAACAATACATCTTATCGACCTTCTGTAATGTACACTGTTATATTATTTAAACAGTTATATTATATTATTCTTACATTGCTTCCAGTTACACAATGTTGGGTGTATTAACAATACTTCTTATCAACCTTCTGTAATGTACACTGTTAACATAGTTTTCTTGCTGTTATATTATTTAAACAGTTATATTGTTGACAATATATGTATCATTTCCACGAAGATTTTGAACAGTGGTGGGTTATGATTTTTATTCGGAACAAAATTGACAAACAATAAAAAGAATATTTCATGGTAGGCCTTTCTGCACATTTTGACACTTCCACTTTTTGATGTGACAAAATTACCTAGCCGAACAAAAGCAAGAGGATTAGTGAACTTGATCACTTCATTTCTAGCTTCATGTAGGCATTTTGGTGATACTTAAGCTTTTTACTGTCACAAAATCAGTGAGGCTCATTTTGATATTTCAACTTTTAACTGTCATAAAATCACCAAGCCAAGCAAGAGCAAGAGGGCCACTGAACTTGATCACTTCATTCGTGCTAAATACTTATGTGTTGCTCATTTTGATTCTTGAACTTTTTATTGTCACACAATTACTGATCCATATTTTATGCCGAATTAGCTAGAAATTAGGGAATTAAGAATTAAAATTAACGCTTTATTTGAACTTCCAAAGTGACAGTGAAGAATCTTAAAAGAATTAAACAGTTGTTAATAAAAAATAAGTATTGAAATGAAATGAACAAAAGAATCCTAATAAAACCCCCTAAGAGATCAAAACCCGAGTTGGGGAGTGTTTTGCTTAAATGAACAAGCACAACTCCCTAACAACTCCCTATCAAGTTCTTTTACTTCTATGGATTAGGATCTTAATGTAGAAAAAACATTGTGGATTCGGTGAGCCTCTTAGATGAATAAAATCAATACTCTATCCCTTCCTTTACAGTAATAGTTGTCGGAGACCACTTCTTGTTGTTCCTTTACAGTAATAGGACTCTCAAAAGGAAGTGGAAGTGGAAGATTTGGTGGTTCATTTTCATTCTCTTTTCTTTTATTTAGGATCAATTTCATGAGTGAGAAATTGATTTTGGTCATTTATGCAGGTATAAGTTTGAACCCACGTGTAAATTTTACCTAAATCAATTTTACACTTATAAAATTTACTTTGATTAAAAAAATAACAATGAAACAAATAATTAATTCTTCCAATTCCACATTCATTTAGGAGTCGTTCAATTCAACAAGAGTGTTTTTTACATTAACTATAAAGAGAGGAGGAGAGTATTCCCTAGTTTATAACTTATTTAGTGTAAATTATGGATCAATTACCAAGCCAAACAAGAGAAATAGAGTGAACTTGATCATTACATTTTTCTATAAGAAATTTATTTCAAGAGTATCTAGGCTAATGTCTTGGCAAGGCCTTATTTCTAGTGGGTGAATGTCATTTATTCTTTACTAAAAATTCAAAGAGTTAAATTAAAGAGCGTAGAGACTACAAAGAAGTAGATTACAATTTTACAAAATGATAATACTTCACTATGTTGATGATAAATATGGAGAACATTATTAGGGATAAATCTTCTTAAATATCAAATATAGAAATAGTTGTAAAATGGAATTTGATCTTAAAATCACTTACTCTCAAGAAGAGACTTATACCAATCTTGCTAGATCACCTCATCCTTGTGCAAAAGAAGTAAATAGTCACCTATTTTTAAAAACAAAAAAATTGCCTTTGACTATTAAACCCTTTGATATTAAAAAAAACTATCATAGACAACTACTAGACTCATCATTTTTTAAAAATTACTATGCTTGATAAAAATCTATGTTTGTAGTATTCAAATAAAGTTGATAATTTTTGTACTCAAGATTTATCAATAAGCATAATCAGGATCTATTCTCATGTTTAATTCATAGTAATTATTGCATAATTGGTTGACACTCATTTGCACACATTTTGGATAACTAATTATATTAAGTAAATAATATATTTTTTGAACTTGATATCTATGATGATCATGTGTGAGTGTAGAACTAAGGTATTTACCATAGGTACCTAAACTAGTTGCACAACAACACCAATCAAATTGCTTATAATATAACATCTAATAACTTAGACCAATTTAGTATGAGGAAAAGAAGATTCTCATTCTTATTTCAATCATTTCCATAGTGAATTTCATACATTTACTCCCTACAATGAGATCACTACCTTATCTCTACAAATTATTTCCTAGGTGTACTAGCTATTCTAACACGCTTAACACACACTATTTCATGGTATTTATACATACATTATACACTTAAACATGTGCTAGATGAATGCAAGGATAATAGAGAAGAATTTAATCAAAGCATAAATTAATTCTAAAAGAAAATAAAAAATCAAATCTATATTAACATCATATAGGATATCTACATGTTTATGAATGTTATCTTTGATCTTTCTCATCATTATTAATTTAGTCCACCAATGGGGTTTGCTATAGGATAACCCATTCACCCATTGAGTTAGAAATCTACTCAGTGGTATCTATAGACACTGCACTATCCAATTTAGATCTATTGATGGTGAAGGAAAATATATCCTAAGTGTACTTTATGTTAGATTAGCTTTACATGGATTAGACAAATTAAATGCATTTGATCAATTTCACAATATTCAAGATCAAACTCATAAGGCTCATGATTGATCTACATAATTTTTTGTGGTAATTCAAACTTTAATATATTCATTAGATTGAGGTAATTATTTTTTCATAGTGGAAAATTGATCCAAAATAATTCATTGATAATAATTATTCATCATCAATTTTATAGCTAAGTACACCTAATCACTCAATTAATCTCTATACATGTATTTCAATAAATTGTGTCCTAGATCTATTAAATCTAGGTTAATTGTTGAATTTATTTAATCATCCTAGATAGTTTATGAAAAGCATATAAAACAATTTTATTTTCCTTATATTTTTAGTGAACCTAAAATTTTTAGTTCATGACCTAGGGTGTTTCCTTAGGGTTTATTTTACTTCATTAGGGATCTAGATCCTAATTTAATTTCTTATATTTCATATAATAATTTCATAGGGTTTGATTTTAGTCTCATGTTTTCATTCATTGTTCTACTTATTTTTTTAGGGTTTTACTTATTCTTGCCTAATCTTATATTTATTCCACCTTACCCAACCTTTCTTTGACCATTAGGCTTTGTGTTCCATCATGTTTTAGATATAATTATTGATTGATTTTTTTTATATCAAACCTTAGGTCATTCTTATATCATTCAAATTATCCTTTATGATTTTTCTTACTTTATTCCCTCCAACCCATGCCTAGATGTTTGTGTTTCATTAATAAATCTTGTATTATGGATCTCAACTTCCACATATATGTGCACACATATTTTTGATATTGATATAGTTTCCATATTTTGTGACACATGAAACTTCTATTCCTAATATTATCATGACATTGAATGTTATAGATGAGGATGTATTTTCTTGGAGGTATTACTTTATCATGTACAAGATTTTCCCTCCTTCATTGAGCTGGTTAGTCCTTATCCTTTCATTTTAGACACCCATTTCACTTGTTCTTGAGTTTCATATTGAGATTATTTCAAATATGGCTTGTGATAGTGATGGGCATGTGTACATAATGCACCTAGGATGTGATGGATAATAATGAGGTTAGTACTTATGATGTTATTTATCAAGTAAATTTCATGATATCCCTATGACCATAGAGCCATATTATATGAGATTATACCTTTTTATACATGAATGTATGTTTCATAATTATCACTCTATCATATATCACTTTAGCCCTATTGATACTTATGATGATTTTTCACTTAGTGATACACTACATGACAATCTTATTGCTCTTAGAGAGGACTTGTTACATGATGACTATGATGATATTCCATTTTTATTTATATTTTAAATTTTATTATTATTTTTTAATTATGAATATTTGGATGATGCCTTATTTATTGGTAAATTTAGACTCTATTTTAATGGTAAAGAATTGTAATTATTTGATTCATATTTTTTATTTACATTTATTTTATGGATTTGACACATGATTTTATTGTTTATTTTGCTAAACCTACCACCATTGAAGGATAGTATGGACCTAGATGATATTTCTCATGATTTATCTTCCAATATTTTCATACATTCTTCAACTAATAAGGCTCACTCTTTGTGAATCATACATACTCTAGTTTATTTTCCTTTTTTTCTTTTTTATTCTAACCAATGTTTCATATCATTAGGTTGAAAAACAATACCATAATGTTTATTTTTTATTTGAATTCTATTAAGTTACATCTACCTTGTGCATTTCTTCCAAAACCTTTTCCATCATAAATAAATTTTCACATGTCTATATCTGGGACCATAGATTTATCATTTTTTATGAGAGGAGTTACTATAAGATGGATCATCAAAATATCTATCACACTTTGAGGTAGGTTTATCATTCATAGTTTTATCATATGGATTAGGTTCCTTCCAATAATAGGATGTATCCATATTAAGAGGGAGAATCTTATAATATTTAGAATAAACTCTATGTCATCCCATGCACCATATAGTATAAAAAATTTCTAGAGGCCCCTAATCATCATTAAATTAAGCACTAGTTTCATATAATAGGTCATATTTGATGACATTATTATCAAGTAGATGGTCATATATATATATATATCCTTAAAAAAATAATTTCATTAATAAAATAAATGATTGATCATCCACTAATCTAGTTTGCATCCTTTAAACAATGAAGTCACAAGTTTTGGGCGAGTGTAAGGTTTCAATTGATTATTTCCTAAATATTTTTGCATGACCTCCTTATACAATGGTGAAGTGCACACTAAATTCTAGAGATGTATATTATCTTCTGTATTCTTGAGTTGATTAATGATAGCATATTCCTTTGTAGGTTTTCTTGTGAGAGTAGACATAGGAGAAATATTAGGTAAATTGGATGGTAAACTAGGCTATTGAGTGTCAATATCTTTTCCTCTAAACACCCATTTATAAATATGCCCAAGAGCAGTATAACATTGTGAATCAAATGCAATATGTGAAAAGTAGACTTATGTCCACTAGAAGAGATATCGACATAAAATGTAAGCAAATAATACATGCATATGTCATATGTGTGAGTGTTGGACCATGATGGGCCAAATAGTGGAAATAAGTAAAAAACATGTGTTTACTTAGTCATAATCTTGAAAACATGTATCTAACTTTTTCTATGGGTTTGGTAGAAAATTTATTTTGATTTGGTAATACCAAGCCAAAATGGATATTTGTTAGGAATGGATATTTGTTAAGAATGGATATTCATTTTTTAATAATGGATTTTTTTCTTAATAACGAATATCCACTTTGTTATAATGGATATCAGTTACTAACATATATCCATTATAAAAAATAGATACCCATTATTAAGAAATGGATATCCATTTTTCTTTTCCCAATATCATGTGATTCATATCCATAATGTTTAAGCATACGCCAACGTTTTTCTTCTTATTCAAGTATATGATATTACTCTTGTCAATAGGTGTTTCATAATATTTTACAACATTTTCACTTTCATGTTTAATCTTTTCATTTTCAATATCATGGTCAATTTTATTTTTATCAAACATTTCATATATTCTTCAATTTGAATGTCATTTAGGGGTAAAGAAGAACCTTCACCTTCAAGAGTATTCAACATACCTTTTCTTCCAATCCTTATCCTTTCTCTATCATTTTCCCTAATTTCTTCCGTTTCCTCTACTTGAAGTTTCTTCCTCCTTTTTTCTTTATGATGACTATTGCTACCCATTTTAAAATAAAAATTATTACCCTAGTGATTGATAGAATCAAATTTTATGTCTAGAGTGTAGAAAACCATACTTTTTTTTGTAATGTGAAGAACTCATGTATTTCTTAAGACCAAGGCATTTTTGAGGGTTGTTGTTAGGTCTAATAAAGTTTTGAACCATTATTCATCACAAGAAAAATAATATATATTATCCAAAATGGATATTTTTTATCTATTTTTTTAATCCAAAATGGATATTTGTTATCTAAAAATAGATATTCATTATTTATAAATGGATATCAATTATATAGGACATGAAATGAATCCATGCACCTCCAAGAAATTAATATCTATTATCTAGAAACAAATATCTACATGTTAGTAATGGATATCCTTTTTTTTTGGCATAATCCTATTCTCTTCTTTTTTTTCCTTAGGAATGCATTGGATTAGGCTTGGGAATGTCAAGCCTAAAATTTCAACTAGTCCAATGAGTTTAGAGGTTTCATCCTCTTTTCAAGACTTTATCATTCATGTTGATGACCTTTTTATATGAATTTGATGAAATAAAAAGGGTTTATTTAAAAATGGTCAAAATATAAGATATATGCTTGATTATAAATTTAATAGAAAATTATTAATTATTTTTGAGCTATATGGTATGTCTAAATTCCTAATTGATAGATTGACTTAAAAAAAAATTCACGACTTTCAAACCATTGAACACATCTTTTCAAATATGAAAGATGCATCATGCTTTATGCTTCACTAGATACAAGTTTAAAGAAATTGAATTTGATATTTTTTTTACCAAATTAGGCTGGCTGAAAAATTATTTTTTTATATTTTAAAAACTCATAGTAAAAAAATCATAAGTTATATACTTACAAAGAAATTCAAAAAATATGTGTCGCAACCAAGCATGTGTCCTTTACTATTTAAAGATTCAATTTGATTTTTTTGCTCATACTTATGTTGGTCAGAATGCTGTTTAATATTTTATGAAAATTTTAGTAGTGTTTCATTGTGTAGTGCCCCTCCAGTCGTTGCTACTATGTGTTTAGATTTTCTTATGATGTTTGATAGTACCTTTATTATGATAGATCTTGATACCTTGTTATTGTTTTATGATCGCTGACATTGGAGCAATGATGATGTTATACTTTGATGTGATGATACATTATGTGGTTACCTATGATTTACGTTATGCTTTTGGATTAGCGTAGTGCTATTTGATTTATATTGATGTACAATTATATGATGATTTATTGGTGCTTTATTCTTGTCAGTCTTATGTGACTGTATTGGTGAAGGGGACGGGATTACATCACTCGCATGCGAGCGCCCTGTGATTCCACGATTTCTCTTCATGGTGTGACTGTTATGTTTATATACATGTTCGACATTCATTTTGATTGTAGGATTGCAGGTACAGGACATCATCTCCACCTAGCTTCACAGGTCTGAGTGTATCCACTTTCCTAGCGATAATGTTGATAGGGAGATAGTAACGGGGTTCCCTTGTCAAACCACAAACCTAGTCACAATGTGTCATCAGTTCGTGGTTGGTTTGTCATAGTTTCATGTCATCTTTGTTTGTTTGATAATAGATGTATGCAAATGCATGAAATAGAATATTTATAGAATATTATAATTTAAAAGAGAAAATTGAATTTTAAGTAAATGCTTGATAATAAAATGACTTTATTAGAAAAATTGATTTTAATTAGGTGCATGAAAATGCACAAGTATTTATTTTAAGATGAAATGATTTTAAAAGAGAAATGAATGTTATGTATTATTTGGTGCATGCAAAGAATGAATAGTTAAAATGGAATGAATTTTATAAAGAAATTGATTTTTATTGTTGTGTGTGTTATTGTGAAATTGGAGTTAAACTATTAGTGTTAATTTTCTTATTGCTTGTAAATGAAATTAAATTAAGTTGATTAACTTCAAGTAATGCGTTGATGATTTGATTGGATTTAGGGAATCCAAATATTAGATTAATTATATGCTTGAATTGCTTATTAGTTGAGTTTTCTTTGTTTGCGTTGTTGGGAAATTGGGACGTTTGGTTTTGTAAGTCTTCCAAAGGAGTTTAGTCTATGTGGGGTTGTTATATGTGTTGGTTCATCTTTTTATTTTCCTTGGGTAGTGCACGTGGATGTTTTCAGTTTGAACACCCAGTTACCATGAACAGGATATGTGATATAGTATGGATACCTGGTTACTACGAACGAGTTGTGAGACCTTATGTTTTAAGGTTGAGATGTGTTATCAGTTTTGTGCACCTTGTATACCCATAGTATTGTGGATTTTAACCTAGTGTTGTCAGTAGGAGAGTGGCTCTTTGTGGGGGTCCGGCGCACAAAGGGGCGTTAGGGTAACTCACCTAGGGTTTAATCAAGTGATAACTTAAAAAGAATTAATGGGGAACTTTCACACTAATAAAGATAATGAATGCCTCTCTCATGGTTCATGCACTTGTTAAGGCTTGAGATGAGATGAGACACATAGCTTGTATGAGGGTCCGATGATTGGTAGAGGCAAGCCAGGGTAACCTAGGATGGGGGTCCGATAGCCTAGGAAGGTTGAGCTAGGGAAACTCATAGAAAATTATGTGTGACACTCTTCCTACGACAACAGTTAGTCAGTTTGTGGTGTACAAATGATGTACTTGATCCTTGTTAACTGGAAGCAATGTAACCAGTATGTTAAGTTTCGTACTTGTGTTGTTTTGAAATGTATTTTCCTATGTCTAGGGTTTCGGGGCGGGCGTTGCACATTGAAATATCAAATTTTTACCAAAACATTTATTTTTTCCTAAAAAAGAGATAGAAGCCTAGAAACTATATACACTTTTCTACAAATTATATTCCTATATATATTTTAAACTGTGTAGATAATCCATTCAAATATTCTTGTGAAGTTGCTTAAGTCTATTTTTAAGTATTTTCATTGTCACTTAGAGGTATTGTTTGGCCTATCATGATCCTGCACTCACCCATGATATGAAAGTAACACTTAGATTCCATTGTTATATTTGATTATGGGGCTCTTGTTAGTTCATTGATTGGTTCATTTGTTGTGGATTCTATAAAATATACAAAATTCATTAATCACCAAGGATAAAAGTGTGTATTGATCATATCCATGTCATATTATTCACATGTACACACATATACATTCATAGATAAAAATACACACATTTACATAAAATAAAATAAAATTACCATATAATAAGAAATCATATAAATACCTTGACATAAACAAGGTTCATCTTATCAACCAATAATAAAGAGTTCCCACATACACATATCCAAATCATAATTTTCTAACATAGCAAAGATAATTAATATGAAATAAAATATCTCTTAGGGGGAGGTTGTCTCTATGACCCCTCCCCCATCTCACACTATCTAATATCATGCATCCTTGTGTAAGACCTTGAACTTGAAACCTTGTTATAGATGTTTAGTATAATACTAAATTAAAATGCCTCGCTGTTGTCCAATCTCCTCTTGAAGGTTCACAATTTCCACTTGACCTACCCTCACCTTAAAGTTTCCTCTAATAGTTGTTACACTAGCATAGTGCTCACTTCATATCCATCTAGGTCTAGAATTAACTCTCTCAATCAAGCTTGTTTCAATTCTCTCCATGGATCATCTTTTTCTTTCTCTATCTATATATAATACATGTTAATATTTTATGGTATGTTGCTTGGCCATTGATCATTAGATCAAATAAAAATGTAAAATAGTCACCATCCTCACAATCTCTCTCAATATGATCTACTAGTAGTATGAGTAGAGCTCTTGAATAAATCACTATATATCATAATGAAATGAGATCTTCCTACTCTACTACAATACATACATACCACATATCACATGTTGATGATTAGTCATATTCTCATACAATGATCTACCTATGACTAAGTTCAATACATGAGACATCAGGAAATATAATTTTACTACACTATTTCCACTCATCTACTAGTATATTCCATAGGGATATTATGAGATTTAAGGTGCATGTCCCTCATCTCTGATCAATTATCCATTATGAGCCACCTCTCCTCTATATATGGGTTGTTTTTCATTATTATAGATGCATTTATAGGGCCATCTAAGAGATATAATTCCTTAGACTCATTAATCACTCTTGTATCATTCTTTTCTACTAATTCAAGTGCCTCATCAACTTTATCATCATCTATTGGGTCTTGAGCATTGGTGTGTGGTTTGTTCACCTAGATTTGATATAGAATAGAGATCTCCAATATCTATGATTTAGCATTGGTGCTAGGGAAAAGACCTATTAGATCCTAAAATATTTAGAAATATGTTAAAACTAAAATCTCTCTATCATTATGGTTTATTTCTCAACAAGCCACCATGATCTCTGTAAGGAAGCTAGGGTACCAATAAAAATTACACTAATCTTGAGAGGAGGGTATGCAAAAACATTAATTATTTACAACGCTTATAGAAACTAAATAGAAATAAAAATAAATATCACTTGAATACCACAACACAATAACGTACGTGGGGAAATTTTTTTCGAGAGAAAAAGCCATGCTCTACAAGTTTCCCAATATTGTAAGAGTTGGCTATGGAGATAGCCATCCAAGATCTAGAGGCCTAATGGAAAGAACAATGAAAAGGGAAGATAAATATGACAAGAATAAATTGTATTCCTATCAATGAATGCAAATATACAATTATGATTCTATATATATGAGATTATAAAGGAGACCTTTTGGTTATATAACCAAGGTGAGACATAGGATTAGACAAGATGATGACAAGTTTCTAAATCCTATGTCATGAGACAACTAATCTTAAATGGCCTAGGAGACAATAAATAAATGACAAAAGATATGACAAGATCTAATTCCAACTAAGACTTCTAGAAATATTCCTAGGACCTAAGCAAACTTAACATGTGACTAGGACCTACTAGGTGAACTAGTTAGGTAAGATACCATATTCAAACCAACAAATATATCATTCAGAAATCAAAAAGTTTACAATATACTTACAAGGAAATATTTCATAAGAGTATCACCAATTAGAGATCTAGAGGAAACTCAACATTTATAAGAATCTTATAGACAACCTCCATCTCAAGCACCTAATATATAGGAGATACAATACATGAAATTATTAAATGGTATTTACAAAATAGTGAGCTAAAACCACCCAAAAAAGTGGTGCCCAACTTATCTCCAATCAAATATTCTATATGATGTGTCAGTACACACACCAACAAATATAACTCCTATTTACAACTATTTCTGCATCCAACATATTTTCACATTTTTCAATTTGGGAGAGCAGCTTTCAGAGGTCATAACTTTTGATCCAGGAGGTCAATTGATGAACTATTTGAACCATTGGAAAGATCATGAAGTATCTATCAAGCTATAACCTACTTCACTAGTTATGACCACTTTTCAGGCCCCAAAATGGCCTTTAAGTACCTCAAAATTGACTTGAAACTTTTAAAATGAAAACTGTAATATCTTGAAATACATACATGATCTTGGATTGAAAATTTACCATCATATTTATTTGGCAATTTCATAGATTTGGATAAATTCTCGACCCATTTATGGTCAATTCTAAACTTACTATAAATAGTAATTTTTAAAAATTACAAGATTGAGACACTTTTTTTTCCTAACAAAATTTGGATGTGGTTGAGCTAAAATTAATCATCCACATCATGTGTCACCTCCCCATATGACTATCAAATAATATCCTAAGATGTTAAATGATAAAAGTCTATTGTCAACACAATAATTTCATCCCCTCATGCCATCTAATGTGACTAGGGTCCCATCAAAAATCGATTGGACCACCTATATTTGTGTATTCTCGTTATCTCATGAGTAAAGGAGATTCATTTCCCTAATTCTTATACTACCACCATCCATTCACTTGTGCAATTCATCATAGTAATGTGTCAACATATAATGAATCAAAGAAAATAATAGTTGGGGCTCGTCTATCTCACAACAAATTTAAACTAATTTGTAGAAGGTGGTGGAACCCTTGCCATCTAAGAAGACAAATACACCAATAATAATAACCAACCACTTACATCCCTAGAACATGCCTCCGAACATAATATTTGAATATGGTGTACACAATCTCTCCCATGTCATATATGACTTATATACTACTAATACAATTGATAGTATTGTTGCAGTATTCTGTGACCTATCTATATTCATGTGCCACTACTAGGAAACCTCATAATGCACTAAGCATCCTTAGGGTAATAGTATTCTCATGAGTGGAAACATGAAATGTGTTGGTGTTGGCATTTGAGTATATATATTTCATTTAGAAGTACTTCAAATATCTTGAAGGCGAAGCTGAACAACCAGAATTGATTTACATTATCATCTGTGGTAATTTAGACTCAAAGACATTTATTGGATAGACAATTCATTTTTTAACAGTATCGAATCGATTCAAAAAGAGTTTTATCATTTTATGAGATTTTGCACGCGTGTACACACAGCGCTATCCTCCAGCAACAACATGCAGGGACTTCGACACGCTTTCTTCTTTGTTTTGAAGTCATGTCGGCTGATGATGGCTGCCATTTTATTTTGTATTGTCTGTGCTTTTGGTTTGAATAGTTACGAGGAATTTGGAAGTTTATGTACGTCTTCTTGCAGTTCCGTATTTGTATTGTCGTCGAATGTGGGAATAATGAATTGAATCCAACTGTTATCAGCTCATCAGATATGTATCTTTCAGCCCGCCATTCGCGACAATCGGATGCTCATGTACAACAGAATTTAATGCTCTAACTTTCACACATTCAACAAGGTTTAACCTCGGAATCAGTTCCACTGTTTTTTCCAGAGAAATCCAAAAGACTGGAATTTTTTTTGTGGGTGTTCACTGAAATTAAATTAGGAGATAGGGAAAAGATTTTAATTTCATCTCGCGTCGTGTTTCACCCTTTGTTCTTTGATTATAATTGAATCAAGATGGCGACTGCTTATTTATTTATTGTTTACTATTGAATGGCGAAGTTTGCATACTCCTGTAATTTTTTTACTTTTGTTTTTATTAAGTTTGGTTTTTTCTTATGGTTATGGTACAGGGGAGAGGGGTCATGATGGAGCAGGGTCTAATAGTGGGGATAGAAGTAGTCCTTAGTGGGCCCCATAGTGGAGCATTTTAATATCCAATTGCAAAACACTCTTTATCCATAAGGCATGCAAAGTGACAAATCATGTGATGCCACATCAGCGCACCAATAAAACATGACTTAGTGCACCACTATTGGTCTCTCCTTTTTTTTGGGCCTTTTTGGATACCTCAACAAAAAGCATGCTGATGTGGCATCATATTTGATGATGTGGCCCTAAAACGAAATATAGAAGCACATGAGTCGCAAAATAAACTGTTGTACAAAATTGGGAGTGATTTGAAATTTCCACATAGAATTTTGAGAAACATAAAGTTAGGGTGCTCCACTATGGGCCCCTCTCCCCTAGTGCGATGGAAATTGTGTTGTGATTTTTGTCATCAATATTTAAATCTATGCTATGGTGATATTGTTGTTTGTTCATGTTAGAGATGAGGTCCTTTGTCTATGGCCTCATTGGTTCATAACTCCAAATCAAAAGTGTTTAGCCGCGATTTTCTAAAAAAAATTGATTTTTTTTTTTTATTGCGAAAAGATAAATGTGTTAATTAAGGAGTTACAACAAATTATATAAAGATTAAATTAAATAGTAATATCTATTACCAAAGTTTAATGAGAGAAAAAATTAAGGAGGTTTTTTTAATACCCACCACCTCTAAGAATTAAAAAACTATGAAACCAATTTAAACCAATAAAACACAAAATCCTAAGGAAAAATAGATCAAAATGATCAAATCAAGTCATTATGCAAGAGTTGAAGAAACTATAAAGATTGAGTAGAGGAATCTATAATGTTCCAAGTATAATTAACATTAGAGGCCCATTTGACCAAACAATGCACAACAACATTCCATTCTATAGGGATATGAACAAAGTCCAAATAAGACTCAAATCTTAAATTTTTGTGAAAGATGAAGAATTTGCTCAACATAAAATACCAACCTCCAAGAAGAAACTTGAAACTTTTCATTATTTAGAAGGGAGGTCAAATCATAAAATCCAGCTCATAAATTACCTTCTTCTTAACTAGATCACAAGTTTTTTGAAGAGCCACAAGGAATGTCCAAGCCTCCATTTGATTATTAGGGTTGATCCTCATAGCAGTAGAGAAAAATGAGTCAAATCAACACTATCTCATCCAATTCCACTTATTCTCATTGCACTTGGATTGCCATGAGAAGAACCATTCATTTTAATTTTGAAAGTATCCAAATGAGGACCTTTACCTATTATATAATTCATCTTAATAGAATATTTCATCTTAGAGCTAGAAGAAGTGGATCCAATCAAATGACCCAAATCAAGTTGCCTCAAAATCTAAATGGCATAGGATGTTAACATGTCATCCATAGAATGTTGCAAGCTATGTGCCCTTGGTCTCCTTGTGTTGTGTAGTGTAGCACTCGGGTTTGTGACATGACTTAACTGCGTCTTGTGGATTCATTAACTCTGGTGATTGTATCGTGCATTAACAAGTCAATCTTTTGGTGCAATGGCAATCGTCTATGCAACAATTGGTGTCAAAGCCTGGGTCACAGGATTGAACCCCTCATGCTAGGGTAGATTGTTGCAAGGTGTGTTCCCTTGGTATTCTTTGTGTTGTGCAACGTAGTGCTAGGGTTCGTGACATGGCTTAATTGCCTCTCATGGATTCATTAACTTTGGTAGTTGTATCAAGAATTAATAGGTTGATCTTTGGGTGCAACATAGAATACTTAGCTACCAAATTTTTTTTATCAAGTCCAAAATATTCTTCCAAACAAACCCAATTAGACTCTAGTAACTTTGGAAGATCTTATAGTTGTTTTTCCAACCAAATTTTCTAAAGAATAAAGACATGACCAATATTTTAGACTACCAATAGAATAGAAGAAAAAATAAGAGGATTTCCTTATAACTAGCACAAAAATTGGATAAAATAAGTAATATAATGAAAGATGGGGTCAAAATTGAGAGGGAGGAAGAGATTAGAAGTGAAGCCATTGAGTTCTTTGCTAACCTTCTTTCTTCAGGAGAGGAGTTGAATGTGGATGCTCAGAAGACTCTTATTGAGGCCATTCCTAATGTCTTGGATGATCATCAAAATAAGCTCTTGACGGCGATCCCTTCATAGGATGAGGTTAGGAATGCACTTTTTTCTTTTGAAGGCAATAAGGCCCCTGGACCAGACAGTTTCCTCATGTTCTTTTTCCAAGTGTTCTAGGAAATTGTTGTTGATGATGTCACAAATGTTGTTAAAGAGTTTTTTGGAGCTAGGAAACTATTGAAAGAGCTTAATGCTACCTTTATTGTTCTCATACCTAAATTCCTTGGTGCTAATTCTTTTGATTCTTTTTATCCTATCATTTTATGCAACTCTTTTTACAAGATCATTTCTAAAGTGATAACTTCTAGGTTTTTAGGGGTTCTTCCTATGTTGATCTCTCCTCAACAAAGTGGCTTTGTTCTGGGCAGACAGATTTTGGACTCAATTATTACGGTTCATGAGAATATCCACTCCCTTGAAGTTTCGAAAAACCAAGGTTTCTTGCTCAAACTAGACATGGCTAAGGCCTATGATAGCATGGACTGGAAATTCCTGATTAAATTCTTACAAGCCTTTGGGTTTTCTAAAAGATTTCTACATTTGATACGGGAATTGATCTCTACCACTAGCACCTTAGTGATCATAAATGGGTCTCCTTCCCGTTTCTTTAAGGTGTCAAGAGGAGTTAGGCAAGGGGATCCTGTCTCTCCTATTCTTTTTACCCTCATGGTTGAAATTCTTGGGAGGCTCATGCATAAAAGAGTGATGGAAGGTAGCTTGAAAGGTTTAAAACCCTCTTCGGAAAATTTGGTATGTTCACACCAGAAGTTTTTGGACGATATGATGCTTATGGGAAATGCTACTGTTGGTGAAACCCGAGCTTTAAAGAGTTGTCTTATTCTTTATGAGGAGGGCTCAGGGAAAAAAATTAATAGGGCCAAAAGTTAACTCTATTTTTTCAATACCCTTGAGCACAGACAAAGGAAGATTGCAAACATCCTAGGTTGTGGTGTTAATTCCCTTCCATCAACTTACTTGGGCCTTCCTTTAGGGTCTAAACCTCTAAACTCCTTTTGGATTTCTTTGGTTGATAGGTTTAACAAGAAATTGGCTGGTTGGAAAGGGGGGCCTTTTGAGTCAAGCTGGAAAAGTTCTATTACTTAAGGCTTCTCTTTAGAATCTGCTTGTTTACACCCTTAGTCTGTTCAAGATCCCAACTAAGTTTGTTGGCATTATTGAAAAGATCCAAAAATGGTTTCTCTAGTCAGGAGTTGAGGAGAAGAAGAGGATTTCGTTGCTGGCATGGGAGAGAGTGTGTAGACCCAGGAAGTCTAGAGGCCTTGGCTTAAGAAATATCATAGTCTTTAATAAAACTCTCTTGGTGAAGCAGGTTTGGAGAACTTTTGAGGATATTCGAGAATGGAATTCTATTTGGCATAGAAAATACTTGTAGGAGGTTGACTCCTTTCATGAATTTCTCAACTCCCAGAACCTTCCCTCTGGTTCTTCTCTATGGAATAATACCATTAAAGTTAGAGACCTAGCTGGAAAAGAAACTTTTTGGAAGGCGGGTGATGGTAAGAAAATTTGGTTCTAGGAAGATAAGTGGATTGGTAATGAGTGTCTTTGCAATAATCTGGACTACAAGTCCAGGTTTGGCTGGTTGGTTGGGGATTATTGGAGGAATGATCAGTGGGTTGAGATGTCTTCTATTAGTTAGGATTTGCAACCTCTGTAGGCCCTTCTTAATTCAATTAGGATCAATTCTGAAGGGCGGGAGGACACTTTGGTCTGGAAGTTGTCATCCTCTGGAACCTACTATGTCTCTTCAATTGTGGCTTGTTATTACTCTAGAATTGACGCCCTTGTTTGGGATAAGGTGTGGGTGCACAATCTCACTCTGAAAGTCAATTTGTTTGTCTAGATTCTTCTTCAGAACAAGCAGTTGACCAATGATAATCTTTATAAGAGGGGGTTCTCTTTTCCTAATAGGTGTTATTTGTGTTGTGATGAGGCTGAGACCTCCTCACATTTGGTTCTCCTTTGTCCATTTTCTTATGCCATATGGCATAGGATTCTGCGAATGTGGGATCTTAACTAGGTTTTTCCTGGAACTATTATGGATTTTTATAATCAATGGAAGGCCCCCTCAAAGAATTGGGCCCTGAATCTTCTCTAGAACTATATCTTTCCTCACTTTTCTTGGGGTATCTGGAAAGAATGTAATAATAGAATCTTCAGGGATGTTGCTCTCTCGGAGGAAGTGGTCTTTGGTAAGATTTCTAGAGTTGTGGTTGAAAATTTTAATCTGCTTAATAACAAGTTTAAAGGTAAAGGTAAGGTCAGTATGCAGGAGTATGATAGTAGAATTGTGGGAGCCTGGAAGATTAATGTGGATATGTTCAATATGTCCAACAACATCAAGGATCCTAGAGATGGCATATTTTGGAGTCTTCCTCCCCCTAGTTGGGTCAAAATCAACTTTGATGGCACAACCAAGGGAAATCCTGGGCCTGCTGGGAGTGGAGGGGTGATAAGGGATGAGAATGGTGTCTTTATTGCAACTGTGGCGGTTCCTTTAGGCACTCAGACCAACCATGTGGCTGAAGCCTCTAGTGTTTTCTAGACCTTGAAGCTGGCTAGCAAATTGAAGTATAAAAATGTGTGGATTGAAGGGGATTCAAATAATATTATCCAATGTCTAAAGGGTTGTCAGAAACCTTCATGGTCTATACAAAATTGGATAGACCTCTCTAAGAAAAATATTAATACCTTTGAGAAAATTTATATTTTGCATGCCTATCGGGAAATAAACATGGTGGCAGATTTCTTCGCCAAAAAAGGTGTCAAAGCTCCAAAAAAGATGATGTGGCAGGGGCAAGATGAGCTGAAGGCTAACGTTAAGGTCCTGCTAATGTATGACCGTGCTCACGGGAAGGTGCAATTTCCCATTCCATTGAATGAAGGTTGAGTGTCCTCCCCTACAGTCTCGGGATTGTGTTTTAATGATTATCCTGAGTTGGCCGAGGAGTAATTACTTTATCTCCTAGTTGCATGTGATTATTTTCGCATGCTTTCTGGGAATTTTAGGTGCTTGTTTCTACAGGGTTCTGGACTATTCTATTCCTCTTGGCAATACGATAGGTGGTGAAAGTCATAGAGTGGAGCTGATAAACAGTGCTCAGCTGAAGAGCAATTCGAAGCTCTAGAAGAAGCTGGAGAATGGTGGCATAACTATTTTTATTGAAATGCTCCATGGTTGGGACCCAGAGGTTACTAGGGTTTTTGAGAAAGATTGGAAGAATGGTGAGATAAACCTGTTTGGTAGACATGTGGTTATCAATGAATAGTTGCATTGATTGTTGAGGTTATTGGCCTCTCGACAGAGGGTATTAAATTCTATAGGGATAGGAAACAATCTGATGAAGTGGTCCGCAAATCTCCTAAGTTAGATGCTAAGAGGGAGGAGTTACGAAGGACTTCCAAAAGCTACTATGACACGGACAAAATTGTTTTGTATTCGGGGAGGGTTTTGAATGTGTTGATGGAGTACGTTACTTTGGATGGCCATTATACCAGAGTCTTTGGGTATCATTTCATCCTTCTGAATCATTTTAGGCACCAAGTCAAGACTTCTTTTCCTTTTTATCTTGCGTCTTCTCTGAATACCAGTCTGAAAAACCATAGACAAAACCCCATAAGGTATTTGATTCTTCATGAAGGACTGCTTGTCCTAATTTATGACCATTTTAAAGCTATGCCAGCTCTGCCTCACTAGATAAAGTCACCTAAGGTTAGGGTTGATGACAAGGAAAAAGGAAAATCTAGGGATTCTCCTCATAAAAAGGGAAAGAGAAAAGTGTCGGAGGACCCCTCCTATGTTGTGAATGAAGAGGAATCACAGTTGGAGTCAATGTCTGAGTATTTCAGCATCCTACGATTGATAGAGAAGAGAGAGCTCACTTCCCTATGGACCTCAAGGAAGGGGATCATTACTTTAAGGAGGAATGGGAATTTCCCATTGATGTTCTTGCAATAGCCTGTAATGGGGCGGTGGATAAATTTAGGCTTATGAGATGAGTGTTCTTTGAAATTAAGGAAATTAAGTTAAATCAAAGAGTTATGAATAGTAAACTAGAGAAAGCTAATGATGACAATAACAGAGGTTGTGATAGTGGTCGGGCTACTGATTTATGGACGGAAGAAGAGAAGAAGTATATGGTTGAGTGCCTCAAGAAAACGGTGGAGGAATTACAGGATTTCAAATGCAATCATGATGGCAAGCAGGCGAATATGGCAGAGCAGCTGAGGAACATAAAAAATTCCCTCCACAAAGTGCTAATTATGAACCATTTAAAATCCACTGCACACACCATGAATAACATGGTGAAAAACTTGGAAAAAGCCCATCAAGTAAAGACTATTGTGTTTCTTGATTTGTACAATGAGGAAGGGAAATCAGATAGTGGGGAGCTGAGTACCAGGACGAGCAAATTTGAAAAGGAAGGAAGACCAAGCTTTAGTCAAAATCCAAGAGATCAAGAAGTTTGCACTCAACATGAACAGTCTGGAGCAGGAAGCAGTAGAGATCCTTCGGAACTTGGCCTAAGGGTTGGTTGTTTTGTGGTTTTTTGTTGGTTTTTTTGGATTTTTTGCCCTGGTTTTCTTGTGTGTTCTTCTTTGTGGGAAGATTCTTGTTTTTGTTTGTGCTCTGTTAATGTTTTATCCTTCGCTATCTTACTATTAAGGGTTTCGGGACCCCTCTAAAACCTGTTTGTTCCATAATCAAAAACAAAATGTTCATTCCAAATGTATCACCACTACCTCCAATGACCCTTTAAAAAGAACGTTGAAAGAAAAGATGAGTGATGTCCACACACATGTTTAACACCACATAGAACGCATTTGGAAGGACCTTGGAATCCTCTCTTTCTTATGTTGTCATGTATAAGAAATTTATTTTGGAAAAGTAACTAGAGGAAGAAATTACATTTATGCTAGCAAAAATTATTCTAAATCTTTTTCCACCAAAGGAAATCCTTGTGCTCAATTTTTTGATAGTCCAAGATTTAATACCCATGAGAAACTAAATATCCTTGAGGATCATATCCCCAAGAAAGAGTATCAATCTCATCCAAAGAATAACATGGCCACTCATCTAGAATAATTTTATATAGTTGATTTTATATTAATTTTATTTGTATCTATTTTTATATTATTTATTTTATTAATATTTTATCTAATTATTTTTTATTTTGAGATTTGTATTTTCTTGTCTTTGGTTAGTTTTAGAGTAATTAGACTTGATTCTAAATGGTTCAACATATACTTCAAATTTAGTATTTTTAAATTCAAACTTCTAACTCTTAAAACTTTTTAGTTGTCATTTAGAGCTAATTTGTTACATGTTTATGGGACTTGTTGTTATGCCTTGATATTTAAAGACATTCATTTGTGCAATTAAATACATGTCTAAGAACGAGAAAAATCTAGTTATCAAGGAACAATCATTTGAAGAATACTTGAATTTTAAAACTTAAATATAATATATTACATCTAGATCTATATATGGGTCATTTGCATGCTTGTGTATAGTATCTTCAAATATTCTCCTAAGGTTGTAAATACAGCCCATCAAAGGGGGTTGACTTAGGATAACTTCACCCTAACAATTCCTTAACTTCCTCAAAGGTATTTTTTAGGTACCACTATCCTTAGGCTACAATGAACTAGGTAGCTTATTTTTTATGTCTATTATATTTGTTTTACATATTAGAGAACACATCTACATATCTCAAGATCAATTTATAAGAAAATATGAATTTGTCCTAATTTAAAAAAAAAACACCAATAACATCATTTTCGATATTCACAAATTTCCTATACACATATTCAAATTCTATATTCCATCATTCAATTAAAATATATACATCTATCATATCTCTCCTTACCTAAATCTAAGTTAATTTATACTTAATTTTCCATCCTAACTATATTATATTTAGCAATTTGTTTAACTAGGAAATATTGGATATAAAATAGGATACTAATAGAAATAAAGTGTGTGCATACACTTAAAGAAAAAAATAATTTATTTAAAAGTGTAGATTTAAATATATAGTCTAGAAGGGGATTTTAAGTTGAGCACATTAATTTATGACCAGTGTGATGTTTATATAGTAATTTATTTTAAGATCTTAAATTTGTGGAAAAGTTGATAAGTATTTTTAATATATAAATTTTAAATGAATTATAATTTCAAATTTTGAAGAGTTGAGTTAGTTTAATATAAATAAGGGTTGAATAATTAATGCGAAGAAATAGAAAGCTTGAAAAGGATTAGATTTCTTATTTAGTATTCGATATGTCAATTTTGATTATTTTGACTAGTTGAGAAGTTGTGACAAAATGTTGGAAATTAGAAATTAAAATTAAATTAACAAACAAGAAGCTGAGATAAAGATTTTAAACTTTCTAATGCTTGGGATTAGGTTGAAACCACTATTTGGTTTTGGCACACTTTTCCCCTATATGATTTTGTATAATTTTTTTAATTTTAATTTTCATTTTCAAGATATGTAAAGTTTGTTTGTTCTTTTATCTATATTTAAGAAGCATGTAGTATTAGAAAAAACAAGTGAAGGCTTCTTATAGAAATATGGAAGACCATTGAATTCCTTGATAGTAGTCAAGTCTTGTGGTTGATATAATATTATAAAAAATAATCCAAATAGAGAATGTTGATGTAATTAATATTAATGTGAATGTGACTTAATACAAGATGGATATTTTATATTAACAACCAATTAAAATGACTTAAAATGATCTACTTAATACAAGTCCTAAACACACAAATCAAGATCTTTGACAAGCAAGTCAAAGGAAACAATCATATTATTAGAAAATTAGAAATTCAACTTAAGAAGTAGAAAGGTAAAAGCACAGACCTATGTCACACTTTCAACCAACTAAATAGTTCTGAGTGAAATAGTTTTGATTGAAACAGTTTCATCTGAAATTACGTGGCCTAAAAATGGCACATAAAGTTTTGGATGAAACCTTTTCGCCCAAAACATTAAAATAATATTTTCCCCTTTGATGATTTAAAATTTGACATAATTTGCATGTAAGTTTTTGACTAAAAGGGTTTTGATCAAAAGGGTTTTGACCAAAACCCTTTCACCTGAAACTATCTATGTGGCATCCTTGTTGACAACCACCTCATCTTTTTTAAGAAATTTCTAAAAATTTCCACTTGAACATGATATTTCTTTAGTCAAAATGATTTCTTTTTCAAAAAATTTAAAAATACCCTTTTATAGAGCTCAGAGTCAAGAACCAAAATATATAATTTTGTTGATATTTTGATTAGTTTTAATATGCTTTTTATTTTAAATAATACAAGTAGGTTGTTTAAATAAAAAAATGAGGTTGATTATAAATTTTTAAAAAATACTAAAATATAATAAATAAATAAATGAAAAGCATGTGATACATTAGAGAAGAGAATCCTCTTCAAAAGAATATATTTTTTTTTAAATGATAAAAAAATTAGACAATAGTTTACGTCAAATGAAAACTAACAAATTTTGGCATGTTTGAATTTAAAATGTTATTACAAAGAAAATGTACATCAATTTTTTTACATGCACACTAGAAAATAAAGTTGTCTATTTGAAAAATAAAATAAAAAATAAATAAAATTGTTTTCTATTTTTACCTTGATGTCAACTCAACATCACTTTTTTATGAAATAAAATTATATTGGATTCTCTAGATTAAATATCTTATGTCATATTTCCTCATATTTATACATTTTGCATTAACTAGCTAAGGTTTTATAAACTGCAATATTTTTTAAAGCAAGATGGACATGTGAGTATGGTTCTTTCTCCATTAATGAGTATGCAATGTAAGAAAAATAATTGATCAAATATATTAATATAATATGTTATATTCTTTTACCTTAAAATAAAGGTTTTAATGGAATGAACCATGTTGGTGAGATTACTAATGGAATATCCAAGTTTTTAAAGGATCAATTTGGTATTAGAATAGGTTTTTCCTTGCATATAAGGTTTACTAACACACTGGTGTGTTTATTTCATTTTATATTTTATTAAGAAAATGTATTTTTTATGGCATAGAAAAATCATATAGAAAGCCAATATTTCAAGGGATCCAAGAGAAAACATATAAATTTAGAGGGGGGAAATTTGAAGAAGATGATGTAGTAATTGGGAAAAAAAAATTAATGTTTGCAAGATATCAGAAAAGCATGCTAGCTCTAAGGTGAAGCATATACTATGGATAGATTATGTGAAAAATATCATATTATAGATTTAATCAGATAAGTGAATATATCAATTTCATAATGTAGCCTCTTTTAATTTATGAATAATTAAATGGTGAAGCTCTACACTTTTTTATTTTAGTGTGTTCTTGTGTATGAAAATTTTACCTAATAGTTGGATAGGTCATTTAGAGGGTGAAGAGATCAAGCATGCTTTAGGTGTGAGATATGGATTATTATCCCAATATTTAGGATTTAACTCAAGTGCTTATCCAAGGTCACTTACATGCATTGAAGATAGGATAAAATTTTGGTTCCAATATTGGTACCACGATATTATATCTATACACTAATTAGTGAGGTTGTGGTAGATGATACATGATGAAATATGAATTTGGTTTATAGGGAAAGTTGAGGAGTTTATATGCATGGAGATACCCATAGGTTCAAGAGTTAGGGAGCGTTGTGAAAGGGAGTTATTTGATTCACTAAACAAAGATTTTTGGGCTTATTTTCTTCAACATATTTATAATTGGATCTTAGCTAGGATAAAAGTAGTGGAAGACCAAATATCAATGGCAATTACATTAGACAATATATGATCTTTTTAGGTCATAAAATTTGAATATAATCATGGATGCATGCCATTGATATTTTCATCAAATTTATTATCAATTTATATCTATATCCTTTATATTTTGGTATTTTCTTATATTTCTATTGAATATATATTCTATAGGTTTTGTTCATCAAATTTTCATGTTTTTAAGGTAGACTAGATTGTTTGGGTCAAGAGGCTATTGTTATAAATAGTTGAGATCATCATCATGGTGTAGTTTCCTACCATTAATTAGGATGTTGTCAAGGATGATGTTATTTTTTGTCTAATAACTAATATAACATAATCATGAAGATAAAAAGTTACAGATCCATTGTAAATAAAATATATCTTTAGAGGCATGAAGCAACTATTACTACATCTAAGGTGAAATATCTTGTTCAATACATAATGTGCATAGAAGGTGTGATGGATTAGAATAATTCACAATGAAGAACATCAAGTGGACATGAAATATGGATTTTAAAAGGTTTTAAACCATAATTGTAGGTATATTTGAATATTTTAATATCTACACTATAATATAGAGCTTATCAATTTAGCTGGGGGAAAGTTGGGCTTCATCATAGGTCTACATTATCCCTTATGAACTCATTTCTAAATAAGTCATCTTGAAGTGATAGTGAGGAGGCACAATGGTTAAATATGGTCACACTCTAAGTAACTATTTTAGAGATGAAGAAGATAGAGTAGAAGAGGAATATTTTGAGACATAAGTAAATTTTACATTTAACAATCTATAGTATAGAAGTTTAGCATCATTGTATATGAAAGAATGATAAGGTGTGGAAACACTTCCTAGGCTAATCTACGAAGAGAAAAAATGCATAGAATCTCAAATAAAAAAAAATTATACATGAAATAGACATGCAACTGAAAAACCATTATATAGTGATGTATGTGAGGAAAATAATTTTGGTAGAATAACCCTAGGCTCAAAATTATGAATCAATTGTATTATAATAACAATACATAAACAAAAAAATTTAGGAACATTGAACCCTTATAGGATTATTACCGACATTAAATACTGTAGACATTCAAATTTGACCACTTCCATATGGTCAAAGTAGTTTTCTTAATCATCCCTTTGCTCCTTCAAATCGTCCTCTTGGCCGGTATTAATTAAATCATTCATTTAATTAATATTGTGTCTTGCATAAGATTTACCAAAGTATTTAATTTAATAAATACTTTTCCCCTCTTTCCTCTCTAAATTAAATAAATGCATCACTTTATTTAATTTGGTCATATTATCTTTATTCCTTATTTTTCTCTCTCATTGTCACAACCTCCAACTTTTGCAAGTTGGTCTCTAATCCCTCTTAGCAATCTAACCCTCTTTCTTAGTCATAATTAATTTATGATTAAGATGTGCACATCCCTAATCATCATTAGGGCCCCATCCTCCATAATTTCCCACTTTCCTCTAATGAGTCCTTAATTAGTCTAATCAAGTACTTGCACAACCTTAATCACCTAATTAGGTCATCTCTAATTTGCATATCATTTATGGAATGTGTCATTAGTCAACTTCATTAAAAGCTTTATCTTTTTGAACAAGGCATCTCCATTCCCCATGTGAATTTTTAATTCACATTTAATCCCCCAATGCATTTAAAAGAATTTTAAATTCCTTCTCTCATCCCCATGAGAATATTTGAGGAATTTTTAATTCTCCACTTGTCCTTTCACCCACATGGGGACAAGTACCTCCTTTATGAGGAGATCTTGTCCCAATCTTGAGGTACTATGTACCCTCTCCATGTCATGTACTATTCTTCCACCTCATGTACACATCACCTTTTTTGAGCCACTTCACATGCCACATGTCAAGATGTGAGGGCTTGTGAGTTCTCAACTCACTTTAGCCCTACATCTTGATCTTGGTGGCTCAATCTTGACCATCCATTACCCTAGAAATTTCCAAAATCTTATAAATACCCCCTCTTTTCTCTCATTTTGGGGAGATTATGCATTGTAGCCAAACTCTTGCAAAAAATTTCTAGAATCCATACTTAGCCATTTTTACACTTGCATCCACTTTCATCCATTATCATATCATCATCTAGATTGCATCTTGTGCCATCCAAGGAGCATACAACACCAAAGATCGAAGTGCCAACCAAAGGATCGATTCGAGACAAGGTATAAGGTTTCATTTTGCCATCTTTATTTTGTATTGAATCCAAATAGGCTAATCTTGAGGTGTAGGTTGTTTTTAGTGTTATTTGCTTTCTCTTGTTTGTTGCTCATTTTCTAGCACCTAGATTTGACCTATCACAAATACTAAAGTAATTTTGATAGCATAATGTAATCTCTACAACACACTATGAAAAATCCATCCAAACATCCAAATAAATAGAAGATACACAAATAGGAAAATATCCAAAGGTTTTGGAAAAATATGATCCAACATGCAAGAGGTATGATACCCAAACCCCATGGCCCAAATTTCAATTCTTGTATTAAGTTTAAATTCCTAGGCTATATTTAGAATATTCCTTACAATCGTGATAACTTGTCATAAGCTCCCATATTCAACATTCTAACTTAGGTGTTCCAATATCTCATGGTCCTCCACTTAAAGATGTGACATGTATCATGATATTTTCATAAGTTGTTTAAGATTCTAAAGTAACACTTGTAATCATTCTCTTATCTATCATAGGATCCATCATGAGTAACTCTCACATCTTAAAATATAATAAAATTATCTTAAACATCATATTAACATTATATGCTCTCAAAATTCATGACACACACTCTAAGATGGTTGGGAGTTGGAAAAGAGTTTCATATCAATGTGGGATGTCCCACTTATCATATGAGGATAACATTAATAAATAAATATGATAAAATAATAAATACAAAAGATTAGGAATGTAAGTTTGAGATACATTTCCTAGTATTCTCCCACTTGTAAAACACCTTGTAAGATTTAAAAGAGAAAATTGACAATATTATCTAATTTCTAGGTGTTGAGAGGCCCATGATCTCATAATACCATCTAAACTTCTCCATCCACAAAATTCTTCAAAGTATCAAATATCTCTAGTATCACCATCCCATCATCTAATACATGTATCAAATAAAATGGTACTAGAAATCAATGTGCTCTATTCATACATGAAAGATTGAGTTCTTTTCTAGGTCAATGATACTATAACTATCATAATGAACTTCGAATACTCTCATACATAGCCTCACTTCTAAAAATAGCCTCATAATCTAAATTTCCTCCTTACAAGAATGAGTAAATATCATATATTATGCCTCTATCATGAATAAAGTGATCATATCCTACATAGTACTCATCTTATTCATTACACCAAATTGATAGGATAAACGCATAGTCACTAGTAGACCTTTTGTTGTCAACATCTCCTACCCAATCTAGGTCCATATCCTTGAATATCCAATAAGTGTTGTAAGTCACCTAGAGGTCCTCTATGGGTTAATTACAAGTTATCTATAGCTTGTTTGTAGGTCCTCTATGAGTATGACCAACATAATTATGTGTATGGTCAAGTGACCAATTGAATTATTACAAGTTGGTTGTAGGTCCCTTGTAATTCTTACAATCAATGTGTAAGTCAACCAAAGTACCACCTTTATAGAAAATATAATACTTTTTATCCCCCCACAAGTATTTTAAGACCCTATTTACTACCACCCAATGATTCATTCCAAGATTATCCATGGAATGGATTAAATCCAGTGATTGGGTGATGTTTAGTTTCATGTAGACCATAGCATACATCAAAATACTAATTACACTATAACTAGGTATTATGTACTTATATCCTCATATTTTCAAGTGTCATAGGATCTACTTCTTAACTAAAATTTTGGTTCTCATAAAAATATGAGCATTACTTGGTTTATTGTAAACCATGATAAAACATTGTAAAATAGACTCAACATCTTTCCTCTATCCAACCCAAAGTTTTCTATTAGCCCAATCCCAAGGATTTACTTACTAGTTCCTAAGTCTTTCATTTCAAAATATAAATAAAGCTAATATTTCAAGTCCCTAATAATTTATATACCATTAAGAAATATTAGCATATCATCAACATACAAAGTATTAATGATAAATTGATCATTGGTTTATTTATAGTAAATATAATTATTTGAATTAGACTTGATAAACCCTTACTCTAAAATATTTAAGTCAAAAAATTTATACCACATTATAGGAGACTATTTTGAACCATAGAGGAATTTCTTCAACCAAAAACCAAAATTTCATTACCCTTTTCAATATAGTTCTTTAGTTATGTCATCTAGATCTTCTCTAAATTATTGTGTAAAATTTTTTTCTTCACATCCATTTTCTCAATATCAAGATCAAAATCAGTTACAAAAGATAAAATTATTTTTATAGATATCAACTTTGTAACATGGGATAAAATCTCACCAAAAATATCCCTTCAACTTGATAATAACCTTTGACAACTAACTGCACTTTGAACTTCTCAACATTATTGCTAGAACCTAACTTCTTTCTAAACACCAATATGAATCCAATGGTTTTTTTTTTCTTTCAAGAAATTGAAATAAGTCCTAAGTATCATTATTTTCCAATGATATTATCTCCTCATCCATGGGTGATCTCTAGGACTCACAATCATCTATTTATATTGCCCCCTTAACTATTCTAGGCTCATGAGTGATAGAAAAAAAAGTAAAATACATCTAAAAATAAGTGTTATATACCTTTTTGGTTACCTCTATTTACTGGACCTTCTCAAAGGATGAGATTAAGACCTACTTAAAAAATTTGAACTCACTAAATTGTTCTCCTCATCCAATCCAACCTGATTCTTTGATGTATCCTTCTTGGTATTAGATTGTAGCTACACAACTAAATTTTTATCCTCCTTTAGTTTCTCTACTTAAGGATAAGGAGTTATTTTTATAAATATCACATTCTAAATTTATAGGAATTTTCTATCCATAGTATCACAAATATTTTACCCCTTTGAAAACTAACACTATATCTAATCAAGGAAAATTATATTTCCCACTTCCCAACATTGACTACTTATCCTTAAGAACATTGGATATGCCAAAAAAATGATGATACAAAATTGAGGGATGTTTTTCCCATCCAAGTCTCTAGAAGGGTTTTATCAACAATCACTAATGTAAGAGACCTTTTGATCAAGTAATATATAGTAGAAACTTGTAAGGCACCACCTTGCATGTGATTAATACAACTCTAATTTGTTATATGTTTTTCCTAAATAGATGGTTAGATATATTATGGGAGATAAATAATGTGATTGTGTGGCAACATTCTTGTATTTCATTTTTACTTTATGTTTTATTTCCATTACCATGAAGGTGTTATGCACTCACAATTTTTGGAATATGAATTGAAATTATCAATGGGTGGTTGTACAATTAAAGTTTAGGATATTCAATTAGATAGATTGAAAGTCATAAATAAAGTGATTTTGTGTGTGTCACGATGGAAATATTCTTGATGTTTTTGGTAAACATTTTTAAACTTAAGTATCTTTCTTTCTTTGAAACACCATGAAGAAAATGTATTTAAATTAGGATGGAAATTGAACAAGCTTCATATATGGCCCTAATAGGGGACCAATAACCTTTCCATTTCATTATTGTTGTAATTGATGATTCAATCCACAGCTCCCATGAAACACCTATAGGAAATTACCTATCACAATAGAGAAGATAAAAAGCTAGATTGTACTCAATAACCTAAGAATTGTATTGATGAAAATAACCTGGATAATTATTACAAATGAATTTGCAAGCTTTATAAAAGCATGCACAAGCAAACCCTAGATGAGGATTTGACAAGATAGTGACAAGTGTTCTAATCTCATGCAATGAGACAACTTGTCCTAACTTTATTCAAAAATAAAATCCTAAGTTTAGCTTAAGTGAACTAGAGTAATAAGGGACTTAATAATTAATTAATTATTAATTAATTAACAAGTGATTATCTTGATTACTCCAACACCCCACCTTAAGATCAACTTAGGGAGAAACTAAACAACTGATAAAGGAAGCTAACTAAATGCAAAATGGGTCCCAGCTATAAGGCCTAATGAGGTATCCATGAACAAGCAACTAAAATCTCTTATAATTGGAGAAAAGGAGAAAACCTCATGGGAAAAAAATCCTCTCCCAAAAAGAGATAAAATAAAATGAAATCATATATGTGACAAAGAAAAGTAGGACTCAAATGTTCCCCCAAGTGTTTCTTTGGTCACATAAGTACAATCAAGATCCCCCCATAGGAGAGAAAGGATGAGACAATGAATCCCCCCAAAAGGTAGAATCTCTTTTTCTAGAATGCTCAAAGAAGGATCCTAAAGATGATACAACAATATTGTTCCTCCCCTTAGGAAGAAACAAATCCAATAATGCATGAAGAAGAAAATCTCTCAGGAGAAATGGTCTCATGATGGATGCCATGGAAGAATGATCAAGGGTCCACATTTCTAAATCAAATGAAGCTAATCCAAACAATTGTGAAGATGCATGTAGAATAGCCTCCAAAGGCAATGCTAATGTGATGACTAGTGGGCCATATCTATCATCAAATAGGAAGTGAATATCCTCAAGTGTGTCCCCAATATCAAAAATGTGTGACTTAATGAATAACTCTATTGATGGGGTTATTGTAATCCTCATCATTTAATTTATCAATCCAAGGTGGTGTCCATGGTTGTCTACAAGAGAGAAAGTAGAAAAGTTGTTTGACAGTCTATTCTACTTGTAGAAATAAATCCTATTTGCATGAAAGGAAAGTTGCATGAAAGGGAACTAATCTAAGGAACACTTGTAAGAATTGAAAATACTAAACTACTTCACACTTTCTGGAAATGAAAAGCTTGCTTGAATTCAAATTTACTCTAGACAGTCAGAAATACATTGCTGGAAATGAAACTAAAACTATCCTAGTTCCTTAGGATAAAACAAGTCTTTCTAATCCCCCCATTTTCTCAAATGATTACATTGTATTTATATAATTCATATTCTATATCTATCCAACCAATCCACTAAGAATTTGGATCCAAGATCCTATTTTTGAGGGGTCATTTACAAAAACTCTAAAAAACTGAAGTTGTCCTTCATCATGCCACCTTTATCTCAATCATTTTTTTCCACGTACTGCTCCTTCCTTGATGAAAATCATGCCAAATTCTCAAAAGGTTTTTTATCCCTTCCAATCTAATTTCCATATCATTTTGAATTTTTGAATTATGTTGAGAAACGAGGGAGATATCACTATTTTACTGAGACTATGTTTCTCCACAATTTTTGGGTGCCTAATTTGTAGGAAGTCTTCAAGTGTTGAACATGAATGAAGGAATTATTCTTCAATTCATTCGACCAAATCATTGATCCTTGGCACGAATAACATGCTATAATCATGCAAAAACATTTGAGTGATGTGGTAACTTGAGTTATCTTTGGTGGAAGAAGGAAGAATGAAATTTAATAATTGTGAAAGAACTTAAAACTCAACATGAAACAAATACTCATCCCATTAATTTAGGAATGACTGATGTTCCATGATTTTGCATGAAAGTAGGAGTTTGATGGGATTCTTCTCTATCTTCTCATTATTTCTTCAAAGCCTTCTAAAGCTATCAGGAGTTAACTGCTTCAAGTGTCTAGAGCTCTTTGCTGCAAGTGTGTATGAAGCTCTTTATTGTCATGAATTATTCAATAATGTATTCACTTGTATTATAGCATCTTACACACACTTATGAAGTGATATTAAAAACAATTTCGACCACATAGATTACCAAAAATAAATGAAAAATTTACTTTATATTCTACTTAAAAAAAGCTAAATAACTTTCAATCATTACTCAAATCCACTTTAACATTAATGCATTAGGAAGAAATAGATGATTTTCTTTTATAAAATATGAGACAATTTATGGTCTCATCATCTGTGATGTCTAGCAAGTAGTCATCCCACAAAACTGGAATTGAAAGACTAGAAACATCCTGCTGAAAAGAACTAAACTCTGAAGATGTAGGAGATGTAGGAGGAAGAAGCTCAACACAAGTCTTTGAAACATAGAAAAATAGGTTCACCGAAATGAAGACTATGACGCACCTATTCTTCTAATTTCATTTAATAGGCAAGCTATAATATGTAAATGAGTAACATAAATTAAATTGATGCAGGAGCATCCAGTGGTGTAAGGGCAATCTTGCATCACCCAAAAATAGTTAAATTTCAAGTTTCTCAGTTTTTAGATGTTTTTACTTTTTTGGATACCCTTTTCATCATAATGAAATTCCCAATTTATGGTTTTTATTTTCTATTCCTAGGTTGAAAGATATTGCAGTTTTAGTTTCCCATATTTGCACCTAAAAATTTTCTGAGTTAGATTTGAGGCACTTTGAGTTCCCAGATCAGCCCCTAAACTTGTTGAAATTGGTGTAGCAAATTTCGAGCACGTTCTTGATTTTGAGACCTTTCCAACGGTTCAAATGGTTTGCGAATCGGAGTCTCGGATCAAAAGTTATGGCCCCGAGAAGTTGGTGC
>VDFB02210816.1:31843-49664 GCA_007258455.2 Sequoia sempervirens | reverse complement strand
AGAAGCCTTGGAAGGATAGAATGTGAATTAAAAATTTACATATAAAAGAAGGGAATCTAGGAAGAATAAAAAAGGAATTAAAAATTCCTTGGAGAATGATTAGGCTTAATTAATCAGTAATTAGAAGATAAATGAGGATTAGAAGCCAACTTGCAAAAGTTGGAGGATGTGACACATCCTAATCAAGGATTAGGCATGTGCACATCCCTAATGAAGAAATTATGAGATGGATTAGGATTAGATGAAAATGACATGTGAAGAATTAAATAAATGTAATATTTATTTAATTTATTTGATGAAAAGAGGATTATGAGGGTAAGGTATTAATTATTAATTAAATACCTTGGGATTTGGCACTGTACGTACACTAAATAATAGTATTATTACTTAATTAACTTGGACAAGAGGAAAGGATGAATTTGATAAATTATGTCCAAATCTCTTAGATGTCTACACCTTCTAATACCAAAATCATCCTCTTTTCCTAACTATAAGAAGTCATAGTTCAATCCCACCATGGTTGTGAATCAAGCTAAAATTGGTATGATTGGGAATATGCATGATACTAAATTTATCATAATGGAGAAGAAACATTTGACCATGAGGCCCTTGTTGAGAAAATGGCAATCAAGATATAGCTTTGATGCACACAACCTTTCTTTGGATCTTGCAAATTTGGCTAGTAATATTAATCCTAGTACAATGATTGATCTCCTTCATACACTATGTTGATTAATAAGCCATGTGGAAAGAAAGTACTTAAAGTTAAATAGGTAAAAGGATAAGCTCAACAATCCCTTTGAGTGATGTGCCATTTTCCCTCCATCCCAAGCTTCTTCTTCATGTATTCCTCCTTATTGTTTTACTCCTATCTATCTTATGCAGTTTATTTCTCCTTCCACCAAATCTCCCCAAATTTATCCTCTCCTTTTTCCTAGATCTCATCTCATGCTTACTTATTATGATGCACATAGTTCTTTGTCTCCACATTAGTTCTCATTAGTTTTTTTACACTTCCCATGTTCCCCTCACTGTGATATTCCTACGCAAGTCTTTGTCACTCCACACTCATTTATTATGTCATGACAAATTTATACACCACCTTTCTCATCTTGCCACTTTCATTCATGTCCTTAATCCTAGTGTGCCTCTATCTACCCTTGACATTAATGTTTAAAGGCTTGTTGAGATGAAAAGTAATGTTGATTCCTTACCTAATGGAAACAAAAAAAGACATACATATAAAAATCAAACACAATTCAATTTCTATTGAAAATTTTACATATCCATTTTTTGTTGGATTTTTGGATCCTAGATTTGAGATGCACAATGATAAAGGAGATCCCATGACACATTCAAGGTTCTTTAGTGCTACATATTTGTATTTTGTGTATGATGATAAGTTATTGGCTAAGTTCTTCCCATGAAATTTAATAGTATTATCTTCCATTTGGGTCTATTTTTTAATATTGAAATTGGCCAATGCAAATATTGGGAATGTTAGATTGAAGTTTATTATTTTAGATTTTTTGACTGTAAACAAGGATCGACAAAGTATATACATTCTTAACATTTGCATGTGCAAGTGAGATGAATGTTAAGAACTAAAGTTGTTAGAGGCTACCACACTTAATTATGGATCTTCTAATGCTTCATCTACATCATCCTACCCTTGTAAATTTGAAAAGAAAAATTATTTCCAAAAGGATAGTAAAAAATAATGGAAATGACCATTGTACAAAATATACATTATAAATGTTTCTAATATAATTATGACTCTAAAGCCTCCAACTTTTTCCTTTGTAAAATGTGCTTCAAAATTTACTTAGTGCTTGCATGATTACACTTCCTCCTATTAGGCCATTAGATAAATCTAAAGTTATTCCCAAAAGATATAATGAGAAAGAATTTTGTTATTAAATTGTAGAGTTAATTGTAATTATACTCAACATTTTATGGGATTAAGGAATAATTGATTAAGGATTTGATTCATAAAAAAAAATTAGGTTGAGGGGGTTAATATTGGGGTCAATCCTTCAATTGTTCCTCCTAATGAAAATTTAAATATTTTACACTAAATAAATCTAATAAAATGGTTTTATATGAGGGTCATGAGATTGAGGTACATATACATTTTTGACAAGCTTGAAATCATTGATTCACCTATGTATGTGAGGAATGATAATTTGTTGGTATTAATAAAAATTATAAGGGTACTTATTCTTCTTCTTATGTAATAGTGATTGACTTTTATAGAAATTTCTATGGACTAACTAGTATTCAAACTTAGGACCTCCCATTTGGTGTTAGGATGCTCTACTATTGAGCTAATGGCTCACATTGTGATGAGTCTTTTTATGACTTAGGTGTGTATCATTTCTCCAACACACTCCCTTGAGCCACAACATAGGTGTCAAATGCACCTAGCTTGGCTCTAATACCATACAAGAATACCAATTATGAGGACCTCCTATAAAAATATGACATGAAAAACCGTGAACAATATTTAAAAGATAATCCATAGTCTATCTTATTATTTATGCATATTTTCTAGGACCACCTATGCCCAAAACACAAAATAGTTTTTGTAAATACACCAATTAGATCTTATAAAATGCATTACTTAGATCAAATTATATGGTAAATTAAATATAATTAATGATTACTTTTTCTTTTAGTATGAAAGAGGTTAAATTCCAATATATGTTCTAGTGGGCTTGATTGAGTGACAAGGTGGAGTGATTGTTGTAATGAAGAACTTGCTAGGAAAGCTAACCAAGTTAAAATGTACACCTATACATACATCATTGTGACCTAATATAGACCTATGTCATAAAACACAATTGAATCCTATTAGTTCCAAAGTATTTTAGCAAAGAAGAGATAGAGGAATTTCCAACATGAGGCATAATTCAATCATAATATAATAAAACCATTAATCCATAGTTCTATGTATAAATGGATGTTGTAGAGGAAAAGATACACATTTAATTTGCAAGGCATAACTCAACAATATGAAAACATATAGTAGAATATTGTACATTATTCTCAGGATTTTTTCTTATTTGTGAGAAATGCAAACCTTCCATGCTAATTTTCTCTAAAACACACAAATATAGGGGGCAGTGTAATATCCCACCCTTTCCTAAATTTTTCCATAGCTAGTGATATGATAATATCCCAACAACTCTATGAATTTTAAAATTGAATGTTATGGACTATATTAAAATTATTTTGTGGACTAATAAACTAAAGAATATTCTTGATATTTAATTACACGTCTCTTGAGAAAAACAATGATTTAATATCTTATGAGTATTAAATTAGATTATGAGTATAATTTAAAGAATTATAGTCATGATTTTGTAATTGTCATGTAATAGACATAAATATCATTCATTTTGTTGGTAAAACTACATATTTAGAGTAATATTATGAAGGTTAAATTTAAATGGTTTATCTAGCACTCAAATAATCATTCTAGACTAATAGTTGATTTAAAATTTCTTTTACAATGATTATTGATTATATTTAATAAAAAATACTTGATATTCCCACCAAGTTATTAAGGGTGCAAATCAACTATTGACATGGACTAAACTATTGCAAACAAGGTAAATATATATAGTAGGAGTATCAACTAATGGTGAGGCACTTTAAGTCTAATCAAACATACAATATACCAAATAATATTAATGAAATAGTGGAGAAAATAAATAAATATTCAAACCTCATGAACACTAGAATTATAATATGGAGAAACCCTTTCAAAAAATCCCACTACTAAAGAGATATGAAACTTTTATTAATATTCATAACAAGATTATAACAATCCAATCCACTCAATCTTCTTTAGTCTAATGTTTTGGCTATTTCTACATAGCACTATTTAAACCTTATGTCATACATTAAATTCTATATAGAGCAAGGGAAACAAGAAATGATCAATTAATTTATGTAATGAGTGGAAAAAAATCATGGTCCACAAGAAAAGAACCCATGCCCCACTATGCATTGGAACATGTACACAAAATATAAACGAACTAATGATATAGGACCTTAAATCCCATAACCTTGATAGTAACCACTCCCAATACTAGTGCTTTATGATGAAGATGTCAACTACAATATAACTCTTCCCAATGTAACTCTTAGTACAATAATCATCACGATCTCCTTATTTAATTTTATTATAATAATATCTTGAGCCCATTGCTTACCTTTTCATTTTTTCTCACATATCACACTATAAAATTTTGGAGCTCATTTTCACTTTGCAAGAGTCTCTCGAGGGTTTTAATGGTGTCCAAATTGATATTTTTTAGCTTAATGCATCAAACTCATTAATATTTTTAATTTTAAGAAAATATTAAAATCAAAGCTCTAGACTGTAATTTATGCCCTTTAGAAAGAATTTAGAAAAAAACAACATTAAAGATAAGATTTTAAGTGAATGGAACACTAATCCCAACTTACACCAACCAAGTACAAATGGGTATTTAGCTTCATGGAGATTCATTCATGGTTGGTGATGGTGCATGAGTAGGCTAATAGAGGAAGAAAGACCATATGTTCATTAAGAAGAAATTGGGAGAAAAAATAAGCTAAGTTTAAATTTGTAATGATAAGAGGATCTTGATTGAATTATATATATATATAGTTCATATGAGAACCAAGGATAACATACTAGAGTAAATAAGCTTCGATAATAAAGGAATCTTGTAAGTATGGGGAAGAAAAATATATCAAACTAAATGCACTACCAAAAGATAGATCAATTGGGATTTTTTTATAGGAAAGTGTGATATTTAATTGAAATCCTAATGTATTAATGTTGTATCTTCAACAATCTTGGAATGAGTACTTGGATGCCTATGTTGTCAAAAGATATTATTATTTTACTATTAATTCTCCTCATGTTGAAATTTCCATGAACTAGTTAGGATGCAAATCTCCACCACTAAGCTACCCACCCACTTTATGACAAGTCAATTTACGATTTAGGTATGCTAATTTTTTTGACACCTTCACATTGTGAGATATTACCAAATAATTATAATGGTCATTTGGTTTTGTGTGGATCATGTACCATGTAAGGGTGTGTTTATTGATCTTACTCACCAATAAAATGTATGCATTGAATAATTTTTGTTTTATCATCATTTTATCAACAAGCATATGCATATTTGAGGGTTTATTTAAAATTGACTAATGATATGTTGATTGAAACTATAGGATACATTATTTTACCTTAATTTTTTGGTCTAAAAGATGAGGGAAGTTCTTATTCTGTCATATTCTTTCTTCTTTAGATGTATCTCATATTTTACTTGGGTATCCATGGATAAAGCAATATCAAGCAACATCATCTATGCCATGCCATCAAGGTATCAAATATGTTTGAACACTAGTAAAGAGGTTACAATTGCAAGAGATCCATATATGCCTTTATTTTAGATTAAGTCATTTAACCTTAAATAATTTTAAGAACATACATAAGGATCCTCTATATAAGTGCAAGGATTCTTTGCCTAATTTGTAAAATTTTCAAAAGGAATAACAATGGTGGGAAAATAAAGACAAGATGCAACAATTTAGAATTCCTAAAGGGTTTACAATTATTAGAGCCAAAGTAGGTTATATGTTGGTTTTATATTATAAAATGATTCAAGAATCTATAAGGCCAAAAGAACCATAAGCATTGCAAACTTTAGTTTAGAAGCATAAGGGATTGGATATTTTCATTCCTAAACATGGTTTTCATTAAAAAAATTACTCATGTAGCAAACACACTATATAATTCACAAAGAAGATTAGGGTTTTTAGCTTCATTTGTTATATGGAGATATTTTATTGTAATGTACGTAATCAATGATATGATTCTTGATTTTTTATAAGATTTAATATTATAACACCTTAACAAATCAAGCTATGAATTTCATGGTTCACTCCTACATGTATGAAATTTGCATTTTCATCTACAAGTTTGACCCTAAATTTGTAGTTTTAAAATTATTTTGTGAGCTTGACCCTACATTTCTAGTCTTTAGGAATGTATTTATCTCCATTTTTTAGACTATGTTGAGAGCCATTATAATGTTTTTTTGCACTAACTTTCGGAGGAAACTCGTTTTTCCTTACTCAAACCCTTGGATTATGCAAAACGGGGAAGCAAAATACTATATTAAAAATGCTTTAAAAACTTTCAAACAAGTGCAATTTGAATTCAACAAATTTAAAAAAATTTGCATATAGGGTTTCGAAATTAAACAAATACATGCATTTTGAACTCAAAAAAAATGGAATTTTAAATACCTCATGCTCAATAGTGGTTGATATGCGAATTGGAATGATGAAGTTTGAAGAGAGGACCCGAAAAACGCTTTTTCCGGTGAGAGAAACTTTGTTGGGTCGCCATTCAGATGATGTTCACCGCGCGCAGAGACAGTGACTGGTAAATTCACAGTAAAAATGTGAAAGTGAAAGCCTTTTTTTTATTTTGTCATATTCAAGGGGTTCGGCCGAACCTGGGTTCGGCCAAACCCACTTAAATATTGTTTTTTTAATGCACTGGTTATTGGTTCGGCCGAACCCATTTGATAGGAAGAGTTTGAAAAACTCAAAATTTCCTTCCTCATCAAAAGTGTAAACCACTTATGTGGCTTCACCCAAACCTAAGTCACCTTGGCGACTCTACTTTGACAGATCACACACAAACCATGGCTCAGGGGCAGGGATCTTGTTCATCACCCCTTAAGGAGACTCCATTAGTGGAATATGAGGCACTAGTTACAGGACTTAGAATGACAATAAAATGGAAAATTAGAGCACTACATGTCTATGGGGATTCTCAGCTCATCATCAACTAGGTTAATGATGACTATGACACAAAAGATGAGAAGTTGATGCCCTACAAACGGATGGTTGACAGTTTCAAAATGCACTTTCATATGGTAACTTTTGAAAAAGTTCTGAGAGCATAGAACAAGGTAGCAGATGCAATGGCTACAATAGGCTCTCTCAACATTCCAAGTAATTTTCCTCAACTGGAGTTCCTAATAGAATAATTGTTGGTCCCTACTTATGACATTCTAGAGTCAGAGATGGTCTATGAACTTGTTGGTCTCGACTCTCCCTGGTACTAGGATATTTATGACTACCTTAAGTCTCAAACCATTCCACCTAACCTATCCAATAACCAGAGGAAGTCCTTTATCTAAAAAGCCACAAGGTATGCCATCGTCAGTGACACCCTTTACCGCCATAGCTTTGACGAAACCCTCCTTAGATGTCTCGACACCAACGAAGCACGTACAACCTTATGCGAAGTACATGACAGTATATGCGGGTCTCATTCAAGTGGTCCTACTCTAGCCAAGAAAGTAAAGAGACTTGGGTACTATTGGCTGACCATTAAAAAGGATGCAATAGAATATGTTAGGACTTGTCACAAATTTTAGATTCACAGTGATTTGATCCACACTCCAGCACAAGAACTTCGACCGATCACCTCTCCTTGGCCCTTCGCTCAGTGGGGACTCAACCTCATGGGTAAGATCCATCCTACCTCGTCCAATGGCCACAAATTCATCATTACCACCACTAAGTACTTTATGAAGTGGGGTGAAGCCATCCCTCTGACATACATAACCGACAAACAAATATCCAAGTTCATTCTTAACTACATTATTTGTCGATATGGCCTTTCGCAATCCATCATCACTGACAACGAACATCCATTTAAAAACCAAGATGTTTATGAGTTATGTGAGAGATTTCACATCCAACACCATTTTTCATCTCCATATTACCTACAAGGAAACGGTCAAGCTGAGGCGTCAAATAAAACCATTGTTAAAATCCTGAAAAAGACTGTCAATGACGCTGGTCATGACTGGCATATACAACTAAACCCTGCTCTATGGGCTTACTGCACTAGCATTCGTATGCCTATAGGAGCCACTCCTTTCACCCTAGTCTTTAGAGTTGAGGCCATCTTTCCCATTGAGGTTGAAATTCCTTTGTTATGAGTCTCCCTGAAGAGTTTAACTAATGAGGAGGAGTATAGAAAATTGCGCCTGCATGAGCTGGAGATGCTAGAAGAAAGAAGGAAAAATTCCCTAAACCATCTACAAGTGTATCAGAACTGTCTCTGTCGTAGTTACAACAAGAAGGTTATGGTCAGGAAGTTTAACATTGGTGACTTAGTCCTCATGTAGAACCCTAAGAACCAGGCTGATAGAGAAAAGCTGGGAAAGTTTGAACCAAACTGGTTGGGTCCTTACACCATTGTATCTTCTTTTGGTTCTAGAGCCTATCAGCTGGTGACTCTAGAGGGAGAACAACTAACAGAGCCTATCAATAGTTTACATCTCTAAAAGTTCTATGCATAGCATTAGGAGATCGAGCTAAAAATCGTAAAATACAAAAAAAATAAAAATGATAAATGATAAAAATCGTTGCCTTGATGAAAACTTGGCAAATAGCTGTCTTGGTAGCACCAAAAAAATAAGAAAAATGACAAAAATAGTAAAGAAGAATGATTCATCCAACAGTGAAAACCTGGCAAACAGGCACTTTAGATAAGTACCATGGTGAAAACCTAGAAAATAAGCACCATGCGTAATCAATCATTGCTCTTCCATCTACTGTTACTTTGTTTATCGTGGTCTAAGATGAAATACATTTTCTATCACCACCACATCATAACCTTCCTTTCATGGTTGATAATTGTTGACATCAAGCCCTCTATATTGTCTATCTGGTACCCCAGGCTCATCCCTTTCACGTCCTTTAAAATTGGCTAAGTCTTGGACCTAACTGGGGGAAATTTTTTTTATCATGTAACTATAGTGGATGTCATGCATGGTTTCGGAAATTACTAAAAAGACATGAAAAAAGACCAAAAACATTGCAAAAATTCCTAAAAAAAGACCAAAAACATTGTAAAAAGTCTTGAAAAAAGACCACAAACATCACAAAAAGTCCTAAAAAAGACCAAAAACATCACAGAAGTCCTAAAAAAAGACCAAAAACATCACAATATGTCATGAAGAAAGACCTAAAAATTGAAAAGTGTCCAGGAGAAAACCACAACAAATGTCAAACTACTCGAAAACACAAAAATAGAGTCATTCCTTGTCAATTCAACCAATCAGTCTTTGTCAATTGTCCGAACTACGTTGTCTAGATGTGCATTTGCTACATACGCAATACTCATTTTCGAGTCCTCGAGACATTAGGTTAGTCCTTTTAGGTTTGTCAAAATCAAATCATTGTGCAATCTTTGGTCATCAAGACAAAGTCATTGGTCGTGTCGAACTACGAGGTCTCTGAGTGCATAACGTAGGCAAGGCCATCTGTCAATGAGCCCCCAAGGCCGCACTAGGTCAATCCATTAGGGTTAAGGGCATTACAATGGCACACACGTCAAAATGTCTTCAAGTCAAAGTGAATAATTCCCAAATGGATAAACTCCTAAAATGAATTAGGGCAATCATCTATTTCAATATGACAATCTCATCAACACGTCATGACAATATCGACATATAGTCAACACAAGTCAAACTCAGTTGAAAAAAGTTAAATCATCATAACCTGTCAAATTGTCAACTCTTGGTTACCTTGCAGATGTTTCCTTCCTAGGCATGGTCACTATCATTCGACATTTTGAGGGATCCTCTTGACATCTAAGGACCACTCCTCTTGACATCAGTATCCTTCATATGTGTCCTTTTGAAGAACCAACTCTATCATTTATGCCTTAGGATGTGTCCTTCCTAGGCATTGTCATCATTTCGAGGGACCCCTTTTGACATTTAGGGATCAATCCTCTTGACATCAACATTATTCAGGATGTGTCCTTAAATTTGACAATTTTTGACATTCTTCTTGGCATCATCAAAACTTTTATGTCCACTTTGGCATCTCATCATCATCAAACCTATCACATTGACATCAGAACAATGGATATCCAGACACACTTGGCAAACACTTGGCACTTTTCTTTTGGTTTTTTATCATGTTATTAGTTTTTTAGCGAGATCCCAATAACAAGATTTAGAGAAGCAGCGACATATCATGACGATTGACACACATGATTACTAGTTTCTCAGTGAGGTATTGATTCTGGGGTTTAGAAAAATGACATATCATGGAAAGGGATCTATTATGTATTTTGGAAATCATGTCGCTAGTTTCTCAAGGATGTCCTAGAAATAGGATTTAGAGAAGCAACGGCGTTTCATGAATTGTTCTTCTTGTCTTTTTCTGCTTGTGGATGATTATGACAAAAAGACTGGGGCAATCACACTCTTAGTTTGAGTCATGATCATCCTTGTCTGTGACTGCTTGTCTTATGTGATGGTACAACCTTGCACACCTTGATCTATGTCATATCATGGTGTTTGTTGGCCATTACAACAGTCTTCCCAATGATGATTAAGAGCAATAAATATTAAAGTCCTATGGTAAAGTTTTGAAGGATTTGGTCTAGGAACTAACATGCATCTCCATCGGTCTGGTCATCTTCTCTCATCGTTCTGGTAATCTTCTCTCATCAGTCTGGTCATCTTCTCTCATCCATCCCATGATGATATCTTGTGACATACAAAAAATAAGTGCATACATGATCATATAAACATTGCATTAGGTCCATATATACATTATCCATAGCATTAAATCATAGACATTTCATTGTATATTGCATTCATATTATCATATACGTGACATCCATTCAAATAAATACACTATGCATATCATTATCACCATCATCACAAAATCAAAATAACAGATAAATAAGCATTGCATCATCATGACATCATATCATAAGAAAGCATCATATAACATACATAATACCATCATCCATCATAAATCAACATCATACATAAGGGATCACATCACATATATCATAATGCATGAATCAAAGAACATCACATAACACACATGTAGGCCACATCAAAACTGCATCATCATATGATATCATCTCAAAAATACACACTGTCATAGGATAGAGTCAACAAATATCCCAAAAATAGAGCTCGCAGGCTCAATGGTCTATACATAATGTGTCATAACATAAAAACAAGTATATCAAACATGCCCCTAGGGGAGGCTCTCATCATCCCCTCGTGGTGAAGAGTGTGGCAGTTGAGGATCTGTGACTGGCACTGAGATGATGGGTGGACATGTAGCAGTCTCTCTCTGTGCAACCAATGACGACATCATCTCCACAATAATGGACACCTGTGATGTCACTGCAACCTGACTCTGTGATGTTGACCGATTTGCCATTGGTGGTTGCCTCTATACTGATCTTTTCCTTGAACTGGTTGACCCATGACTGTAGCTCAAATGGTGACTCGAGGCATGCCTGTGTGAGTGGTGGGACCTGTGCCCTAATGTGTGCCTTGAGGAGGTGGATCCTCCAACACTGGTGTGACTACAGCTGCCACTGGCACTCCCTGATCTATGACCACTACCTATCCTTGTTTGTGAGCGTGACAGTGTCGGATCTTGTCACTTAGGAGGCACCTCCTACTTGTATAAAGTCCTGTACTACCCGTACCTTATGCTCACCCTGGCAAGCTCGTGAGCAATATCCCCAAAGTGCCCTGTACATAACGCTGCAAAATTGAAATACTACTGAGCTAAGTCTTGCTGACGGATCACTGCCTGATCTCGCTCTACCTGAAATGTGCCCTAACCTCTGCCACACTCTTTTCCAACCTCCTCTATAGATCCACCACCCTCTGGTCTATCGTGGCATCCTGGGGTAATGTCGATGAGGATGGTATCCCCTCCTCTCCCTCCACCATCCTCCATCTGAGAAGTCTCTCAGCCTCATCCATGGCGTCATCATCCTCATCATCATCCTCTACGGCATCCTCTCCATCGACTCCCTCATCCAGAGGCACATCCATGTCTACATCCTCCTCCTATTTGGCCTCCTCCTCCTGCCTTAGCTGCTCCTCCTCTTATCTCTCCTCCCCCGCCACATCCTCCTCCTATCTCTCCTCTACTACATCCTCCTCTTGTCTCTCCTCCTCTCCCTCCTATCGCGGCTGCTCCTCCTCTCTCTCCCTCCTCAACCACCTCTAGGATAGCATCTAGAGCTACTCTCACCACATGTCGATGCACCCTACTACCCTATCTTTGACCATCTCTCCTCCATCTCTAACCATCCCCTCAATCATTACCATCATCCCCACCCCAGCCTCTATCCCTGCCTCCATCCCGGCCTCTGTCCCTACCTCTGTCCCAGCCTCCATCCCTCCCCCAGCCTCTACCTCTATCATTTCCTCTACCTCCTCACCTAGCTCTCGGTACACAAGGTATAACTGACCATTTGTCCATAGGTGCTGGCCCATCGAGATCTGTCAAAGGCACTAGTTTATGTGCCTACCACCATAGATCATAATCTATTGTGGTCCCAGGATCTGCAATCCCACCTCTCCATCCCCACGGCTGGGCTCCTGACCCACCAATCTGCTGCTCTACAAAGGCTACAAGAATTGCTAGCCCCAAGCTACCTCTTTGGAAGACTGAGCATACTCAGTTGTCCCTGTAGGTACACCCTGCTGCTCTCTGAACTGTTGCAAGACACGCTATGGAAGGTACATCTCTATGATAAGTTGGCTTTGCACTGTCCTGCCAATCAAGTAGCAGTACTATCGGCAAAGATTAAGATGGTCCACCTCATCATCCCACTACTGGCAGTCTCTATATGGCCTTCAAATGAACAACACCATAGTATCAATCTGATGCCGCCACCAACTAGTCTCACCCATCCGTGTCTGCTGTAGTGCACTAGCATAGTAGTACGCATAGGGCATCCCCTTGGCCAACTGCAGTCTCTGAATTGGCAGACAAAATGTCACAATGTGCTCCCAGGCCCAAATCATCATTAGTTTGGTGCCACAAGACATACTCTCTGCTCTCTGGTAGATGACCTTGTGTAGCTGGTGGTAGAGTGTGCCCAATAGACAAGGGCCCTAGGCATACACTATCCTGTCTTGTCTCATCCCAACCAAGACATCTCCCCAACCAATAGGGAACCCATGTCTGTGACGGTCAGGAACCAGTATCCCGACAATAAGTGTTGCTAGGAATGCATCAAAATGAGCATATTTCTCTGGCATGAACTCCCAACAGATCTCATATCCCTGGATGCCAAGTCCTGTGCCCTCATCTTGGTAGTATGTTGTGAAGGTCTGTTGGCTATGGCAAAGGTCATAGACAATCTACTCTCCTCGGATCAGCACGCGTAGAATGCGGTAGACATCCTCTAGTGTGATGGTCACCTCTCCCATCGGCAGGTGGAAATAACATGTCTCTGAATGCCAACGCTCACATAGTACAGCCAGCAATCCCCTATTTTCCCAAATAGCAGGCATATAGGCAACATAAAACAAACCCAGTGACATCAATCATCACCACTCTTGTGGGTTCAGCTGATCAGAAAACTGGAAGGTCGTCAATCTGCTCTCTTGCATGTATATCGGCGAAAGCTATCTCTGCATAAAGGAAAACAGCACGTTAGTACCTTCTAGACAACTATCAGTATCATCAAAAACATTTTAAATTGGAAAAGTACCAAAATCAGCCATAGTCAAAGCTAAAGTCAAATGCATCGCATTGATTGCAATTGCATTGCAAAACAATGAATGCGTCGTTTCGTACTTCAAATGCATCACAACAAGGCAATTGCGTTGTTCGGTAGCTCAAATGCATCGTATCATGGCACTTGCGTCACGATTTATGACACTTGCATCGTTCCATTCAAATGTGTTGCTTAAACATGCAATTGCGTTGCAAAATGATGATTGTGGCATTCTAACTTTTGAATGCGGCTCAAAAAGGTGCATGCGTTGCAGTTTTTGGAAAATGCATTGCAAACCCTCGACCTACCCTAAACTATTGTTGCACTTGCATCGCAACGCATCAAATGCGTTGAACGCGAAGTCAAATGTGGCTTACGTGCACGTATATGCATCGCAGTGCATTTGTTGTTCACCCTAAAACCCTACTTTTGACATGCAAAACAAAAAAATTACAAAGGGGGTTAGAAGTACATACTGATGGCTTTGAGCCCTCTACCTGCCTGAAGGTCCACATGATATCGCCGCGGTGCTCTATCACTGGAATCACCATCCTTGTTGCAGTCCTTTTCACTCTAAGCTCTCAAAATTTACAAAGTGAATAGTGGAAATGAATTGACTTTTACCCCTTTGACAACCTATTTATAAAGTCAAAATGGCATTTGTTAACTAGGTTATTACTGGAGGCTCATTTGACCAACTTTGACCACCCCATTGTCTGTCTTAAACATGTCAGAATTCGAAACCATCTGGGCCATCATTTTTCTGGTCATCAAATTGACTTATCGGGACCCTTTCCAAATTTTTCTGCTGCCGACCCAAATTTTGAAAAATTTCCCGAGGGGGCATTGATACTCTACAGCTTCACTAGGGCATGACTTTGACTTATTTTCTTTGTCACAATGCGACATGCTGCATTATGACAAAGAGGGGAAAAATGTACACTTAAAAATGACCTAGGTCTACAAGCTCTCTTTTTACCACTTTCGTCCTAGCATAATTATGACATTTAATTATGTCCTTGGTCCACATTCGACTATTGATTAGACAATTCATAATTATTTAATTAATTCATGTCCTTTTATTCTTCATGATTATTAAATAAATAAATCTTATTTATTTATTAAATACATCATTAATTGTCTAAGTCTTTCCCTAATTAAATAAATTTGTTAATTTATTTAATTACCCTTTTTCATTTATTTCTTCCTGATTATTAAAATAAAAAAATCCTCATAATTAAATGAATTTATTAATTTATTTAATTATTAATCATATATTTTAATTAAATAATTATATTTAATTATTTAATTGTCAAAATTAATATTTCTCTCATTTTAAATAAATGAAATTATTTAAAATGTCATCACATTCTTAACTGATAGTTCATTTTGGTAAATAATCTGAAAATCGATTATTTATTATCTCACAAAATCCATATTTTGAATTTAATTTAATTCAAAATGGTAATATTCCTCCAAAAATCAAGTAATCGGGCAGATTCTTGATTTTTCAAATCTGATCTTCAGTTCAACCCTTATCTTCTTGATTTTTCAAATCTCACAAATCAGGCAGTCTTTATCTTCTTGATTTTCGAAAATCTTTATTTTCTAATTAATTATCTCATTTATTCTCCACCGCTGATTCGATCTTCTTTGATGACATCTCGACCAATTGTTTAAGGATTTTTCCCTAACCCTGATTAGGGATTGTCAGATTTAATCTCATCCTCTGATTTTAGGTCTCTATCGAAAGTCCATCTCACCCGTCCATTCAAAATAGCATTTCTATAAAATGCTATTTTGCTTTCATTTTTAGATTAGACACTGACATACTTAGACATTTTACAGACATTGCAACATTTATTATCATATTCTATTAAGTTTTGGCATATTTAGGCATAGGCATTTCAATCATATTGTCATAGGCATAGGCATTTAGATTCAAATCCTTCAAATCTTGTGTAGGACTTCATCAAAGATTGCTCACACCTTCGGTCTGAGGGCAACACAACAATCAACAAGTTAGAAGGTGCTACAAAGAGGAATCATGGAAGCTTCAACAATTATTTGGTATAATCATTTTATTTATATTAGTTTCCATTGTACTTTTTATTTCTTTGGGTTTTAGTCTTTGTTGATTGGCTAACATCTAATCTAACCTAAATTTAACCCTTAGTTGAGTGAAGGAAAAACAATAGACATTATGCCGCAAAAGAATAGTGGCTAAAGCAGTTGAAACAATGAACAAAGAAACTTTGTTAAATAAGTGAACTAATGCAAAAAAGAGAAAGCAAAGAAAGCAAAAATAACAACATAATTAAGAGAAGAGCATGCATAATTTAAGAAAATTAAAATGAGAAAAATAAGAATTAGAAACAAAGAATTGAAAGAGACATTTTAATAATATTATAAATTGTAAAGACAACCAATCCCACCAAAGGACAAGAACAAAAGACATTTAAATATAATAAAAAATCCTTTGGAAACAATATATAGAAAATAACAAAACAAGTAAAAATTATGAATAATAGAATGAACTAAAGCATAAAGCCAAAAGAAAAAAGAAAAAAAACTAAGATAAATTACAATCAAAAGAACTAAAGCAAAAAAGAGAGAAAGAAAGGAGAGTCAAAAGTAAAAAAAATAAGAGAAGAGGATGCAAAAATTAAGAAAGTTAAAAGAGAACAAAAGAATGAGAAAACAAAGAATTAGACATTTTATTAGTTTCCTTTGTATTGGACATTTTATTTTATTAGTTTGCTTTGTATTGTTTACATTATGTATTAGTTTCCTTCCTTATTTCCTTGGTTTGTATTTTTATTTATTTTTCATTGAATTGCCTCTCTCATTTTTTCTCTTTTAAATTAGTGGTTTGTTAATTTTTGTTCTATTTACCCCTTATCTTTATTTTCTTGTTCTTTTCTTAGTTCTTCTCCTTCTAATCTTGTTCTTTTTGCCTTCTTTTTCTTGCACTTTAATGCTTTGGCTTTCATTTGTTTTTCACCTATTTTTATTGTTTTGTATTTTTCTTTTTATTATTTCCTATGAATTATTTATTAATTTTTTTTCTTTTGGTTTAAATATTATTGTTGTCAATCTTTTATGAATAAAATTCACAATTTATAATTTTAATAAAATGTGTAATTCTTTGTTTTCTCATTCTTTTGTTCTCTTTTAACTTAATTTTTGCATCCTCTTTTCTTATTTTTGTTGTACTTTTGGCTCTCCTTGCTTTCTCTCTTTTTTGATTTAGTTCTTTTGATTGTAATTTATCTTCTTAGTTGTTTTGTTTTTCTTTTGGCTTTATGTTTTGGTTCATTCTATTTTATTCATAATTTTTACTTGTTTTGTTATTTTCTATACATTGTTTCCAAAGGAATTTTTACTATATTTAAATGTCTTTTGTTCTAGTCCTTCTTTGGTGGGATTGGTTGTCTTTACAATTTATAATATTATTAAAATTTCTCCAATTCTTTGTTTCTAATTCTTATTTTTCTCATTTTAATTTTCTTAAATTATGCATGCTCTTCTCTTAATTATGTTGTTATTTTTGCTCTCTTTGCTTTTTATTTTTTTGCATTAGTTCACTTGAATTTATTTTAACTTTTAAAGTTGTCTTGTGTTTCATTTGGCTTTGTGCTTTAGCTTTTTTCATTTTTCTTCTTGTGCATTTTAAATAATGTCTTATTGTTTTTACTTCCAAATTCTTGTCTTTTCCTCTATTTTTCTTTTTGGCCCTTCGGATTTTCATTTTTTTAATTTCAGACCTACTATCACTCCCTTCCCCTCATCCTTTCATCTTCCCAAGTCTACTTCTTCATTTTTCACACTTCTATCCTTCTGCTTTGCATCCTGATGATGGATGATGGAGTATGATCCAAAATGTTGATGTAAAAATTGCAACACAGTTTTAATCCAAAAATCTCATTACAATATTACTATGGACTATGGAAACTTCATGAATTTAAGTTATCAAAGTTGTCAAAGATGCAAGAAAATTTGTCAAATCATGGAAACTGAGCTACAGGATTTATTCACAACTTTCCGATAGTACCCGACTAGAAGATGGGAGTGTAGACATAGAAGAATAGAACCCAAAAATTGATTTTTCGAAGCCCTAGCCAAGACCCATTAGCCAAAAGATGAATGAGTCCTCAATGAGGTTTGAAAAAAAAACTTTGGTGATAGGTACACAACATTTGACCCTTTCCAAATTTTCCT